>ML340791.1:0-59251 GCA_005239505.1 Nicotiana paniculata | reverse complement strand
TAAGGGGGGGGGGGGAGGATGTAAAGACCCGTAAAATTTTCTTGTTTAAAATAATGCCCGAATAAGTCCCTGAGTTGTTTTATTGTGGAAAGTTTTTTTTAAAATGAACCTTAATTGAGTAAAAAGTACCCCAGGACTTAAGGAATAAAATTTTCCAGAAAGTAGGTGTTGTGCGATGCACTATGCGATCGCATAACGTGTATGCCTGCCGCATAATGGTCGCACACACAAGATCAAGATCCCATTTGACGCCAACTATGCGGTCAAATATGCGATAGCATTTCGGTTCTGCAGACCGCATAGTTATCGCATTCATGCCCATTGATTTTGGTGAGGGAGGTTATGCGACGCACTATGCGATCGCATAACGTGTATGCAGACTGCATAATGGTCGCATACCTAGGCAGTGTGTTTTGAATTTTGGCGCATCTTGAGGGCCACTCTGCGGTCGATTCTTCGGACCGTATGTCAAGAATGAGATCGCATTCCTGACCGTATTGTTTTGTCGGGCTCCTATTTTTCTAATTTTAAAACCCGACCCCAGTTCATTAAAACACCCCTCCCCTTCATTTTAACCACTTTCTGAACAAAATTAGAGAGAGGGGAGAGAGGTTTCTTGAGAGAGAAAGCATTGTCTTCATCAATTGGGTTTTCAAAGTCACTAAGGCCGGGAAATTTCGAGTAATCATCTTCTTCTTCATTCTAACAGGTAAGAATCCCCAGCCCTTTTCTATTAGTTTTCAGGTTTAAGAATAAAGGGGACTCTCATGAATCGATTCTTGAAAATATAAGTTGATACCTTGCATGCATGCTCATTAATGTCCATAATCTAGCAAAATGAAGTGGGTCGGGGTAATATTCACAAAGGGGTGGTAATCTAATGGGGTCACATAGCATTCGATAAAATGCTTAAAAGAGTTCAAATCGTATGCATGATTTCTAATTCTGAGTTGAATATGTTTAATTGTGAACTAGATTGACGGTACGAGTCGGTCCGGTGATTTGTGAGTGAAAGTTAAAATGGGATTTCGACCCCAGGTATGTACAACTAACTTTAACCTTTGTAGAATCCACTTGTTGGGTCCGAGCATACAACATGTGTACCTTGTTGAAAATATATGAATTGATTGTTCAAATGTGTTTACATTTTATTATCTGTTATCCTAGTTGGTTGTCATACTACCGTGATATATGATGTTGTGAAAAGTGTTTCGATGTGCCTGTCTTATTATGTGCAAAGCTCGTAAATGCTCGAGGTTATCGATATGAAAGTATGTTTTAATAAATGAAAGATTGTTGATGTGCCCAAGTGTGGGAATGTATATAATGGCTAAAAGCCGTGCGTGGAGAGTAATGAAAAGGGTATTCTAAATGATGTAAATGAGTTGAACGATTATGGAAACACCGTGTACATGAATTACTGCTTGGTGAGAATTATGGTGCCTTGGGCCCAAATAAATAAACTGGTGGTATGAACTTGTGTTCCTTGAATTGATGATTCTTGTTGTTTGATTGTTTGTGGTTGTTGTTACAAAATATGACTGTCGGGTGGGATCGGGTTGTACGCCGCAACACGAACTAATAAGGATAATGAGATGTGAGTTAATAAGGGTGGCCGAGGTAATAAGGATGGAATGTGATAATTATCACCATTGAAATGAAAATCTATGACACTTGATGAGATGTGAGGTAATAAGGGTGGCCGAGGTAATAAAGATGGAATGTGATCGTTATAACTATCGAAATGAAAATTGGGGAGACTCTTGAATATGGTGATGTTGAAAGGGGAAAAGGAGAGATTGTTTAATTTGTTGATTTTGGTTGTTTCTTTCCACATGCATTGATTGATTGGTTCTATTACCGTCTCTTCATTGTGTATTATTTGATTTGTTTCATGTTAATTGTCTGAGTATGTGCAAATTGGGTGTTCCAAATATATTGAGGCATGATGCCCTACTCTCTGACTGTCTAGCTGAAATTTATGTATTTGCTATTCGGAATTTTTGAAAGGTGATTGGCTTGTGAATGTTTTTCCAATTTGCCAGTGTGAAAGATTGGTAGTGAACTCAAGTATGTCAATACGATTAACTGCTAAGAGCTGTGAAATGATATGATAAACAAGAATTGTGGTTGATTCAGTCATACTACACAAAATTGTGGAAATGTCTTATTTTGACTCGTGTTCTGGGAAATGATATATTGTGACTTGATATCGTATAGGTGATTGGTTGTACTGAGATTGTGTCCTTACGATGAAATTCTCTGTGATATGACATTGTTGGAAAAGAATAAAGGGAATCTGTGGAACTTGTGATTTTAATTGTTTCTGTTTCTGTGCAATGCTTGCTGATTTTATTACGATCTTTATTTGTGCATTACTGATCTTACTTTGAGTAAAGTTTGTTCATACATACCAGTACAATTCAAATGTACTGACGTCCCTTTTGTCGAGGGTGATACATTCTTATGATGATTGTAGGTGGTTCCATAGTAGGTGATTTAGCCCTCCGACCGTAGTACCTCCTCTCCATTCTGTTACTTGCATTGGAGAGCCCCACTTCCTCTCGGGGCCATGTGTGGTTCATGCCACCTTCTTTTGAGTTTATTGTGTATTGTATGGTATAGTTCGGGCCTTGTTGCCGGCAGGTAATGTTATGTTTCTAGTATTCGTAGAGGCTCCGTAGACACAATGTGGGTAATGTATATATGTATTTTGGGTAGTAAGCATACGGTTCGGATTCGTGGTTCACGTGGTTTATCTTGTATGAAATTTGTATGCCTTTGGTATCATATGTTGGTAATGATGAAAAGATAGAAATGAAATCAAATTGTAAGTTTGCTTAAGTTATAAATGGCTATTTCACATGAATAATGTATATTGAAATCACGAGGTAACGCGTGGGATAGGAAAGGAAAATCAGGTTCGCTTGACCGAGTTCATTCGGTTAAGCGTCGGTCTCGTCCCTCGATTTTCGGGTGTGACATTATACTTCTGAATAAGAACTGGTACAAATTCCCTTTTTAAGTCTTCGTCACCTAGAGAAGCATGTTGTAGGTTAAAAAAACTTCTAAACTGTTAAACATGTCTTGTAATTGTGATTGTATACAGTCCCACACCAAGGCAAGCATTAGGTAATTAATTTCTATAAAATTGGAAACTGCTTTGATTGTGTTTACTGCTTAAAGGCTCACAGGTTTAAAAATCAGTAAGCAAACTGATTTAGACCCTGTCGTTGACTTTATGAAACATTGTTTCATATTCCTGTGCATTGATGTCACTTAGATATCCTGTCTTAGGATCCTTTTTCTAATAAAAACTACCTTTTTCTGTATTTGAGACGTGTTGTTTATTTGCATTACGCGTGGAGGTGAATCTGAGATTTTTAACTACTTCTGTCACTTATCTGCTAGTCCTACTTTTTCTTGCCTGTCACCTAGAATTTTCCCTCTTAAACACCTTAGGGGTTGTCTAGAATTGCCCAAATTTAAAGGTACTAAAATCCCCCAGGACCACAAGGAAGGGACGGGTAACGACACACTTAGAGCTCGTTAAATAAAACCCGCTTAATAACAACTAAGGGATGGGATAATGGGTAGAAAAGGATATGATGACCTGTGCGCTAATGCAACGTGTAGCCCCTCTTTGAGAAGTGATTGCCGGGCATTGCACAGATGTGATCCTATAGGATAAACAACTTAGGACCTCCCATATCCTTTACATATGTTTGCTTAGACTGCTAACCTGTTAAGACCTTTATTTGTTTACATATGTGTGCTTAGACTGTCTACTAGTTTCTGGAATAATTCATAAAATAGGTTTGGCCAGGACCTACAGGTGTGGAATTTGAGGGGTGCCTAACACCTTCCCCTTGAAGTAATTTCAAGCCCTTAACTAATCTCTGGTTGTGAAATTAGTGTTATAAATGACTTGTAGTAGGTTCCCTAACGCACCTTAATTCATTATGTGGCGACTTTTCGAACTCCTTATACCCTTTTTCCCAAAAGGAAACGAGTTGTCCCAATAATGTCAAAAACCCTAACCAATCTGAAAGGAGAGGAAAAATGGGGCACGACAATTGAGACCGCGATGAAGAAGTAGCCAATTCCAGATTTACTCTACGCGATTGCATCCCCATATTCATGATCGCGAGGAACAATCGAGCCAACAGAAAGCAACAACAACTAATAGTGAAAACATGAAGGAAAATGGTCCGAATTCAATTCAAAACCCGACCGAGCCCCTCAGGATCACATCCGGATGCAATCAAATTATATAAAAGATCCACATGAGAGGACTATCCTGCCATTTACAATTACCATCACCATATCATACTAACAGCCTGGCACACGCCGCAAAAATAAAAAACACATGTATGTAATACCAAAGGTCATACCCCTACATAACTCTGATACACTTCACGATCTCATCCAACGCCGGTCCTGTTGAAATACTTCAATACACCTTGCCCAAAACTCAAGAACCATTCGAAATTCGATATCAAGTACTAAAAGTGCATTGCCATAACCACGGGGGAAACCGGATGATACCATGCCACCCGAATCAAAAGTTGTATAACCAACACGCCTCAACCCCGCAACACCCAATTACTTTCCTTACTCAAATCTAGCCATAACGTCCAGTTAGAACCGCACAATATGTGCATATAACCAATAACCACTTCTCCTTGCAACACCGAAGAGTAACTCATAGATCACTCAAGAAAATGAATAAACTCAATCACAATCAAATGGTACATTTCTCAATAATAGAAACTCGGAGCCAATAATTCCGACCCGGTGCAGAACACACACCCATATCAGCCTACTAGTGACCCTAAATTAACTTTGATCACCCACAACAGATAGATAACTTACCGAAAAGTTCACAATGACAGAATCATGGTACATACTACCATCCGACTAGCTCAGCTCGAATCTTCACAGTTCACTTCCATAAAATATCCTGTTTATGAGAACTCTCAGTCTCGAAATCCATGAAACATACGGATTACCATATCTGATCACAACTCCACCGCCCGAATAAATAACACATTCCAAATACTCACTCATTCCACGGGGGATACCCCTATAATTCTTTCGTTTACCAAGCAACCTTGAATATCAAGAGTCGATCCAACAATAGGGCACCGCGATAACAAAGTACCCTTAACTCAAACACATTGCTCTTTCTGAAATGTATACCCTCATCAAGTCGCACCAATTAGTGATATCATCTACCTAGTCATCTGAAACTGCCCATGCTGCCTAAAAATTTATGACATTCCTTCCAGAGCCGAATCGTGACCTCACATATGTAAATCTCAACTCTACACAACATACCGCACACGCCATGCCAACCTAGGAAAAAAAATACGGGAACTCCATGGTCCCTTCTGAGCCACAAGCAACTATATACCCAACTTGCCAAGAACTTCCATTTTATCCCATTAAGAAGCAAGTTCACTACTCGTCAAAATAAAATATGCACCCTTAGCTGCGGTAGATACCATCAGGAGCTATCCGAAATCCCATTTGCGCAACACCAACCCATTAGGACTGAATTCTTCTAACTCAACCAACTACGCAGGCCACCAAAAATCAAAGAGCATTGCTAAGAAACACCCGAAAAACTCGTCACCTTATGAACACCCAAAGAACTAATTGTATCCCTTACCATGACGATCCGGCCTACTACCAAGTTGCCCTATCTACCCAAGTTTATTTTGACTTACCTTCAAATTGATACCTCTTCCTGCCGTAATACCACAAATCTGCAACCCAGACTCACCACACGCGACCCAACCACAAAACCAAATGGTCTAAGTCTCATAAGCGACTGAATACTCCCTTAATCATCCCCAAATGCACCACATTAGAAAAAATTACCCTGAAGAGACTTCCTGCAAATCTAAAGCCATTACCTTCACCTTTCTGACACCGAAATGTAGAACCCGTGATGATGTAGAAGTACCACAAGTCCTGACACCCTCTAACGTAAATCTCAATCACATTGACCAATGAAACAAAATCGACCTGACCCGTTCGCACACTAACATACTAGGAAAGTAATCCACATACTTGATGCCACAAGAAAATTCATACACTGCACACACTACACCTTTTACAACTTCCACTAAAGCATTCAATAGAACCCAATTACCCAACAAAGTTCATTGCAACCTATATCGAAGAAATTTCTATTACTCGTGACATTCCTAGACCCCACACATGTAGGTCATAACTGATTTTCCAATATACCTCGAACTGAAACCAATACCACACATAATCATGCAATCAACTTAGCATTAACAGACTCCCCCACTTGGCTCCAAGCCAACGATCGAGGCAAATAATAACTCACAAAGCACATAATAACACCACACGTCTAACAGCTCAAGTCATCTGCAAACCTTGCATTCACCATTGCAATAGTCACGCCAACTTCTACAAGTGATTTGAACTCCAATTACAACATATATCATTTACTAGTAGAAGAGAACTTTTTACAGAACTACATAGGGACCACACACCCTGGGACAACCCGTAGGAGATACCCCTGCCCGCTTAGCCTCAACTGCTATCCCTCCATACACTTCTGAAGACCATACTATCACACAATCACTACACCTTCTTGCATCTGAACACAACCAACGCCTACCCTCGAGGCATCACAATACGCGGTAAGAACCTGAAGTTGATGGCAGAACTAACACTGGAGTGGTGGTCACAGAAATCTCGAGCTTCTGGAAGCTCTACCCACACATGTCTTACCACATGGATACCCTTACTGGACACCACATGTCCCAAGAATGCTACTGAACCGAGTCAAAATTCACAAAATCGGAGAATTGGCATATAGAATTTCCTCCCTGAATCCTTATAATGCCATCCTCAGATACTGAGTATGCTACTCCTAGCTACGCGAATATGCCATGACGCCATTAATGAACAATAACAAGGAGTGCTAATACGGCTGGAATACACTATAAATCAAATATATGAACGTTATTGGGGAAAATGATCAACTCAAAAGATATCACCAGGAACTAATAACCCAACAAAAAAATCCGTTTCGCTTCACAACTACATAACATGAGAGGTCTTCCAACTTACTCACAACTCAAGGCCATATACCAAATTGAGACAGAAATCAAACACTCAATAAATCTTTCCACATTTCCAGCCAACCATTTTAACACAATTCACAGTCTGAACACATCTAACCATCAAATCACACCCACCACATAGGCATCTAGTCACCAATTCTCATCAATAAGAACACAACGCACATACAATTCCCCAATTACATGTGCCCACACAACGAAAATCTCAGTAATCAAGCAAAAGAATGAATCCGGCCTCAAGTCTTTCAGACTCGCCCATTACCAATATGCCAAAATCACATCTCATCCATGGAAGCTATAAGCCGTCGATGCACAACTGATACCGGGCGCTCTCATGCGAGCTCGAATACATGGAAGGAATTTAAGAGTTACCCTCTTGGCTGAATACAATGGATTCGCACGACAAGAATTCAAGAATGTGAGATTTTTCCTAAGGGTTCCACATCCTCTCGAAGATAAGTACAAACGTCTCTGTACCGATCCGCAAGACTCTACTAAACCTGCTCATGACCGGTGAGTCCTATGTAACCTAACGCTCTGATACCAAACTATCACGACCCCAAATCCAGGCCAGTCGTGATGGTGTGTAACCTAACGCTTTGATACCAAACTGTCACGACCCCAAATCCAGGCCATTCGTGATGGCACCTATCATGGAACTAGGCCAGCCAAAACCCAAACTTGAATCATAATAAGCTTCCATTTACATATTTACTATACCAATTACCCATAAAGGTTTCCTTTAAACATTTATAACACAGTTAAATCTATACTAAACATTAAACACAACCCCGGAGAACCCGGAGTCACTGGTCATGAGAATCTACATAAAATATACAACTCAACGAAAATAAATTCTATAATAGTAAGCAGGAGAGGGAGCAGGATTGCGGACGC
Organism: Nicotiana paniculata; assembly: GCA_005239505.1. Taxonomy (NCBI): domain Eukaryota; kingdom Viridiplantae; phylum Streptophyta; class Magnoliopsida; order Solanales; family Solanaceae; genus Nicotiana; species Nicotiana paniculata. The sequence goes on along the minus strand of ML340791.1, from coordinate 51,230 downwards.
ATGTAGCTACCTCGCAACCTCCGAGAATCTCTGGAACAGATAGACAGCTCACCCTGTCCTAACACCTGAATCTGCACAAAAGGTGCATGGATTAATGTGAGTACACCAACTCAATAGTAATGAAAATAAATCAGGTATGAGCGGCAACAAACACATAAAATCAATGTCATCAAATCACAAGATGCACAACCTTTCTTTCCAATAGTATAACATAGATGTATGAAATCATCATGCCTTAAAATCAACTTCAGAAAAATCCTTTGAAGAATGTATATTTTTCAACAACTTCAAACAGAAGATTTAGTATGAAAATGGAATGAATCATATAGAGGCCCCTCGGGCAAAACATATGTCATCAGCTCAAAGTGAAAGTAGTAAAATCACAAGTAGCCTTTTGGGAAAAACATGTATCATAATCTGCCCCTCGAGCATGCCTCACAGTCACTCATAATCAGTCGCTCAGTACCTCACAGTCACTCAGCACCTCACAATCATTTAGCACCTCACAGTCAGTAATGCCTCCCAATCACTCGTCACTCGGCACTATGTGCGCTCAATGGGGGTGTGTACGGACTCCGGAGGGGCTCCTTTAGCTCAAGCGCTAATATCACTCAGCACCTCACTATTAGACCCTCGGCCTCACTCAGCAGAACCACTCGAAAAGCCCCTCGGGCGAATCAGTAAAATAGGGTACTCGACCTAAAACATCATTTTTAAATTTCAAGTAGTGTAAATCATGTTGACTTTCGAAAACAGTAAGCACAATGTGGCTGAGTGAAATCATCAAGGAATAGTGAGGAAAAACAACAGTAAAAATCCCCCAAGGGGTCTAAACAGATCGGCACGAGGCCCCAAACACGACTTATAGCCCAAATATTTCAACAATCTTTAGAACATAATTTAACATAAGGTTGGAGTAAAATGTACAACTCATTATTTTCCGCGGAGAGGACCTAGTCCAACCCAAAAATCATTGTGCACCACATACTCGTCATCCGACATGTGCGTCATTCTAAAATCAGTGAGAAATATGTAGTTCGGGGTTTCATACCTTCATGACAAGATTTATAACCATTACTTACCTCTACCGGGCCACAACACTAGTCCCCTATGCTCTTGTACCTCAAATATGCTCCCGGTTGCTCGGAATCTAGCCAAAACCAGTTCAACGTTAACAATATATACTAAAGGAACACAACCCAATCGAAAACTATCAAATTATACAAGAATCTCGAAATTCGGCCAAACCTGAGTCACAGGCCCACGTCTTGGAATTCGATAAAATTTGCATTACTAGAATCCTCGTCCTCCCACGATTATATACATACCAAGAACAATAAAATCGGACCACAATTTCCCACTCAAACTCTCAAAAGAAAAATCCAATTCACGTGCACCCTTCTTCCCCAATTTTGGGTTTAATTCCAACAATTTTATGGTTTAATTACTTAGAAAATAACATATAAACGAGTTATGAAGTTTAAGACCTTACCTCCAAGTGATTCCCTTCAATTTCTTCTTCAAACCCTCTCAAAAGAGCTCCCGACTCGTTCAACAATGGGGAAAAATGAACTATTCTCGCACACATGGCTTTTTAAAACATTCTACCCAGCCATTAAATTTTTCTCAGTGCAATCGCGACTCTAAACACACGATCGTGATGCACAGACCATCCAACTAATGCGATCGCAGACCAATACACGCGATAGCATAGAACAAATCTCCACCCCACACACGCGCCTCAGAATCCTCTACGCGATCCCATAAACACCCAGGCGACCGCACTGCCTTTCCTGACCAACCTATGCGATCACAATCCTAACCACGCGATCGCATAGAAAAAAATGCCTGCCCCACTCTTTTACTCTGCGCGATTGCAAACATCCTCCCACGGTCACGTAGAAGGAACCCAGAACCTCACACCAGCAAAAATCTGCCCAGGTTTCAAGCCAAGAGTTGGTCTGTTAACCACCCGAAACACACACCCGAAGCCCTGGGGACCTCAACCAAACATACCAACATATCCCATAACATCATTAAAACTTAGTCGAGCCTTTAAAACACCAAAAACAACACGAAAACACAAAAATTACATCAAATTAAAGCCTATGAACTTTGAAACTTCCAAATTTCGCCAACTACGCCGAAACCAACCAAAACACCTCTGATTGACCTGAAATTTTGCACAGATACTCGAAATGACTTTAAGGACCTGCTCCAACTTCTGGAATTCCATTCCGACCCCAATAGCCTATTTTCTTTTGCCGACCGGAAATCGCCAAATACTAACTTTTGCCAATTCAAGCCTAATTCTACACCGGACATCAAAACTTCATTATGAACACACTCATAAGTCCCAAATCGCCTAACGAACCTATCCGAGGCATAAAGTTTGCATTCCGGGGTCGTTCACCTATAAGTCAACTCTCAGTTGACTTTCTCAACTATTAGGCTACCTTGAGAGACTAAATGCCTCAATTCTCACCATGACCACTCTGAACCCGAACCAACCGACCCAACACACATATATGAAGCTGAACCGCCTAAATTGAAGTAGAAATGGGGGAACGGGGCTAAACTCTCGGAATGACCGGCCGGGTCATTACATCGAGGCATTTTGGTATATAAGTTCTTCAAATCAACTTGTCTCTAGGCCTACCTCGGGCACAACGAGTCTCCCAAATTAAGGCGCGCATTCACATTCCTACGATATGTGTTTAAATGCTGCAAATGCTTTCGTCATAACACTCACTGACTTGTTACCTTTTGTTTTTATTTTATTTCTTTAATTATTCCCCTTCCCCAAAGGTTGGTTCGTGCATTCTGGCATCATCAACATATCATACAAGATCCAGGGGCCCTCCACCTTCTCTTCCTCCTAGTCCACCTAACGGTAAAGAAAAAGGGAAGATGGAAGACCTGAGTAACATTAAAAAGGAAAACACAACACCACTTGAACATAAAATAGCTTCTGAACATGGTGCTGTTTCACAACTTGAACAAAGGCTATTGAAACTTCAAGGGGAACTTGAACATGGTCAGAACCTAGCGAACTTGTCCTTCTCACTTAGTGTTTCGAATGTCAGCCACCGAACACTCAAAACCCCACACCACCTCAAAATACCCCCAACGAACAAAATCCTCCTACAACTCATCACTATACAAATCCATCACAAAACCAAACCATCCCACCACAATACCAACAAAACACCTGCCATACCCCCCTGAAACACCCCACCAATCGTTCTTGAACAACAAAATTCCACCAACGATCACTTTTATGCGTAAGCACTAGGCCACCAGAACAACCCCATATACGTGGAGACTCTACCTCGCTTCACCCAACCCATTTCTTACACACCAAAATCCAATGAGAAAGACCTGCTCATCAGGAACTTGGTTGAAGAACTCAAGAAATTGACTAGCCGAGTTCAAGGCATGGAAGGAGGTAAAGGGATCGAAGGATTGAATTATGAAGATCTCTGTATACAACCTGATGTAAAACTATCGGAGGGTTACAAACCTCCCAAGTTCGAGATGTTCAATGATACAGGTGATCCCAGGGTCCATTTGAGGACCTATTTTGACAAACTGGTCGGAGTTGGAAGAGACGAAAAGATTTAGATGAAATTGTTCATGAGGAGCTGCACAGGGGATTCCTTGTCTTGGTACATCATCCAGGACCCCAAGAGGTGGCCTAATTGGGTGAGTATGGCCTCAGATTTCATAAACAGATTAAGTTTCAACATGGAAAATGAACCGGACATATTTTACATCCAAAATCTCAAGAAGATACCCACTGGAACCTTTCGCAAGTATGCCACTCGTTAGAGGTCAGAAAAGGCCAGGTTAGGCCGGCATTAGATGAAGAACATATGAACAAATTCTTCGTCAGGGCACATGACCCACAATATTATGAAAGACTGATGGTAATTGAAAATCACAAGTTCTTTAATATCATCAAGCTGGGTGAAAGGATTGAAGAGGGAATCAAGAGTTGGATGGTCACATATTTTGAAGCACTACAAGATACCATCAAAGCACTGTAGTCCGGTGGTATATCCAAGAAGAAAGACATATGAGCAGTAATGGTTGCACAGGGACCTAAATCCCCACTGACATATCGAACCTCTCCACTTACATACGATTCACCTCCACCTACATATCAACCGTCACCTCCACCGACATATCAAACCACATCTCCAAGATATTCCCAACCAGCCACTGCCTATCACACATACAACTCCCAACCGTCTCACTTTCAGTCACCTCCAGCTCGCCAGAATTTCCCATGACCTCGACCCAACTTCGAACACAAGCCACCCATATAATATACCGTCATTATCGAGCCCATCCCTGCAGTGACCACAGAGAATGTATCCCAATGGGTCAATCCGAACTAAACCTATGCATACTATTCCGGTATGAAAGGACATACCATCGATGAATGTCGTCCGTTGAAGGACAAGATCCAGGCTCTAATCGGCAATAAAATCATCCAGGCAAAGGAAGATTCTCCTAATGTCCGCAATAACCCCCTCCTAGATCATAGGGGTGGAGGTGTCAATGTGATAAAAATAGATGAAGAATGGGACCCATATGGGAGGGGTTAATAAAAGAAGGTGATGACCCCAAGAAGTCGGTGGTTACTCTCAATCCCATCATAGTGTAGATACAACCATCAAGAGAGGCTTAGGTGACTACATCAGTCCCATTCGAGTTTGAGGTATTATTGCCTACAAATACACCTGCACCATTCGAGGTTGAAATAGCACCACCTGAGTGACTCCTATCTCATTAGGGGGACCAGAGGAGGAAGAAGCATTAGCAGCTTTAAGGAACTTATTCTTGGAAGACGAGGATATGGATTATTGTGTCATCGTTGAGGAGGAGGAGGAGGAAGGCCCTACCATCCAAGGTGTAAGCAAGGGATCATTCCTCGGAAACTGAACTGTCAGACCATCCAGGGCCCGACGACTCCCGTGGTAGTGAGGCTAAACAAGCACTTTTTATTTTATTTGCTAAATGATTTCCTTTTCGCATTTTTCTATTTTAAATAAAATCCCCAGTATTCCAAAAAACTATTTAAATTATTGAAAATCATTTTATGTTTCAATAAATCAGTATTTATTATTATCATTTTTCTCTTATATTTTTATCTATCAGACCCCAAGGAGGACCCGCAGACTTTTATTGAACAAGTTCATCGTACAATGCGGGTTATGCATGCCACATATATAGAGGTAGTAGAGTTGGCTTCTTATCGGTTACGGGATTTAGTGGTTTTCTGGTATGATAGTTGGGAGAGATCCAGGGATCTGAACGCCCCTCCAGCTGTGTGGAATGAATTTTTGGAGGCCTTACTTCGTCACTATTTGACAGTTGAGGTACGACGAGCTAGAGCTGATAAGTTCTTGAACTTTAAATAGGGTAATAAGAGTGTGCGAGAGTATAGTATGCAGTTTGATTATTTAGTAAGGTATGCTCTCCATATGGTGGCCGAGATGAGTGATAGGGTGCATATGTTCGTGAACGGGTTGGGACCATATCTGATAAATGAGTGCACGACAGCCTCCTTGGTGGAGGGCATGGATATTTCCCATATTCAGGCTTATGCCCAGACCCTAGAGGATCATAAGCACCAGCAAAGGGCAGATAGGGAGCAGGATAAAGGCCAGCATAAGCGGGCGAGATTTGTAGGGTATTCTCATGAATTTAGAGGTAGTGTTAGGCCCCATTCTTATAGGAGTTCAGCGCCACCTATAGCTAGTGCTCCTCCATCGTTTCAAAGGCCTCGATGTGATCGATTTACCTATTCTGGTCCAGGTCAGAGTTCGCGGGAATCAGGCTCGCAATATCATAGGGATACTAGTCAGACGAGACCCCCAACACCCCATTGTGATCAGTGCGGCAAGGCCCACTTTGGACTATGTTGTCGAGGTTCTGATGCCTGCTATTCTTGTGGACAACATGGCCATATGATGTAGGATTGTTCTAACAGAGAAGGTGGTGGTATGGCTCAGCCAACTGGATCTGTTTCTTGTTCTTCCTCAACAGTTCGACCTCCAACACCGGGTTTTTAGCAGTCGGAAGGTCATGGTAGAGGTAGAGGTGCAGTGTCAAGTTCGAGTGGTGCTAAAAATCAAACCTATGCTCTAGTAGATCTACAGGATCTCGATTAGTCTCAGGATGTTGTTACAGGTATATTTTTTGTGTTTTCTTATGATGTATATGCGTTGATTGATCCGGGATCGACAGTATCATATGTTACACCCTTTGTGGATACTAAGTTTGGCGTTGAACCTGAATTGATAAGTAAACCACTTGCGGTATCTACTCCTATAGGATATTCTGTGATTGCTAGAAGGGTATATAGAGGTCACACAGTGATGATTTGTAGTCGTCAAACCTCGGCAAATTTATTTGAATTAGAAATGGTTGATTTTGACGTGATAATGGGAATGGACGGGTTGTCCTCATGCTATGCAAATTTTGATTGTTGTACGAGGATGGTTAGGTTTCAACTTCCTTCTGAACCCGTCATCAAATGGAAAGGGAACATTGCTACGCTGAAAGGTAGGTTTATTTCCTATCTGAAGGAAAGAAGATGATCTCAAAAGGTTACATTTATCATCTCATTCGCGTTAGGAATGCGGAGCTGAAGCCGCCTACTCTACAATCAATCCCTATGGTCAATGAATTTCTAGATGTTTTCCCAGATGAACTCCCAAGCCTTCCTCCTGAAAGGGAGATTGAGTTTAGCACTGATGTGTTTCCTGACACTCAATCCATATCTATTGCTCCATACAGGATAGCGCCGGTAGAATTTCAAGAGTTGAAGGCGCAGTTAAAGGACTTGCTAGATAAGGGTTTTAATCGGCCTACCACTTCACATTGGGGTGCGCCAGTCCTGTTCGTGCGGAAGAAAGACAGGTCCTTAAGGATGTGTATTGATTATCGACAGTTGAATAAGTTTACTATAAAGAAAAAGTACCCAATTCCAAGGATTGACTACCTGTTCGACCAACTCCAGGGTGCCAAGTATTTTTCCAAGATTGACCTACATTCGGGGTATCATCAGGTGAGGGTTAAGGAGAAGGATATTCCAAAGATGGCTTTCGGGACAAGATATGGGCACTTTGAGTTCTTGGTGATGTTGTTCGGGCTAACAAATGCCCCAAAAACTTTTATAGATCTCATGAATACTGTATTCAGGCCCTATATTGATGTGTTCATCATCATATTCATTGAGGACATTTTGGTGTATTCTCGTTCGGAGGAGGAACATGCAAGCCACTTGCGGATAGTATTAGAGACGCTTCAGGATTGTAAGTTATATGCCAAGCTCTCCAAATGTGAATTCTGGCTGAACTCAGTAGCATTCCTTGTCCATGTGATATTTGACGAGGGTATTAGCGTCGACACTCAAAATATTGATGAAGTAAAGAATTAGCCGAGACCTACAACACTATTAAAAGTCCACATTTTCCTAGGGCTACCAGGATATTATAGGCGATTTGTAGAAGGATTTTCCTCTATATCAGCACCATTGACAAAGTTAACACAGAAAGCTACTAAGTTCCAGTGGTCTAACGCTTGTGAATGAAGTTTTCAAAAGTTAAAGAATCGATTGACATCTGGGCCAGTGCTCACTCTCCCAGAAGGAAAAAAAGGTTATGTGGTATATTGTGATACCTCAAGTATAGGTTTGGGGTGTGTATTGATGCAACATGGGAAGGTGATTGCTTATGCATCAAGACAATTGAAGAAGGATTAAAATAATTACCCGACCCATGATTTGGAATTGGCTACAGTAATATATGCGTTGAAGATATGGTGGCACTACATATACAGCGTCCACGTTGACATATACACAGATCACAAGAGTTTACAATACATCTTCAAGCAGAAGGAGTTGAACTTGAGGCAGCGTAGGTGGCTTGAATTACTGAAAGATTACAATGTCAAGATATTGTACCATCCCAGTAAAGCCAATGTTATGGCAGACGCTCTCAGTCGTAAGTCAATGGGAAGCTTAGTACAAATTGAGCCAAGTAGACAGGGGTTGACTAAAGAGCTTCATCAGCTAGCCAATATGAGAATTAGATTGTTAGACTCTGATGATGGAGGGGTTACTGTACAAAATACATCAGAATCATCTTTGGTAGCCGAGGTAAAAGAACGGCAATATGAAGATCCTAGCTTAGGACAACTGAGAGAGAGTATTCAGCAGTGTAAAATTATGACTTTCGAGATCAGAGAAGATGGGGTACTGAGATACCAGGGCCGGTTATGTGTGTCTGATGTTGCGTGGTTGAGAGAGGAGATTATGATTGAGATTCACCAATCCCGATATTCCATCCATGCCAACTCAACAAAGATGTATCATGATGTTAAGGAGTAGTATTGGTGGGATAACATGAAGAAGTCTATTGCATAATTTGTAGCCCAGTGTCCTAATTGTCAACAAGTAAAAATCAAACATCAGAAACCCAGTGGTTTGCTTCAGAATATAGAGATTCCGACCTAGAAATGGGAGGTTGTTAATATGGACTTCATTATTGGATTACCTCGCTCTTATCATAAGTTTAACTCCACGTGGTTGATAGTTGATCGACTTACAAAATGTTCCCATTTTCTGCCAGCTAAGAAAACTTACACAGCTGAAGATTATGCGAAGTTGCATATCAAGGAGATTGTTAGGCTTCATGGTGTGCCGGTATCTATTATATCAAACTGAGGAGCTCAATTTGCGGATAAATTTTGGAGGTCTTTCCAGAAAGTTTTAGGCACACAAGTGAATCCCATCACTGCATTCCATCTACAAACTGACGGACAGGATGAACGTACCATTCAAACACTTGAAGATATGCTACGAACATGTGTTCTGGATTTCAAGGGGAATTGGGATAACCATCTTCAACTCATAGAAGTTTCGTACAATAATATCTACCATTCCAGTATTAAAATGGTTCCGTACGAGGCATTATATGATAGGATACGTAGATAATCACTTGGATGGTTCAAAGTGGGTGAAACAGAACTATATGGGCCAAATTTGATTCACCAAGCCATTGAGAAGGAGAAACTGATACAAGAGCGGCTGAGGACGGTGCAAAGCAGGCAAAAGTTTTATTTTGATGTTCGACATCGTGATCTGGATTTAGAGCTTGGTGATTGGTTTTTCCTGAGGATCTCGCCAATGAAGGGTGTTATGCATTTTGGGAAGAAGGGTAAGCTAAGTCCGTTGTATGTCGGTTCTTTCAAAATTCTTCAACAAATTGGACAGGTTGCTTATGAGTTAGAATTGACATCCGAATTGGAATTTGTCCACCCATTATTCCATGTATCTATGTTGAGGAAATGTATTGGAGACCCTTCTCGGGTCATCCCTATCAAAGATGTAAAAGTTACAGAGGTTCTATCATATGAAGAAGTATCAGTGGCTATATTAGATCGACAAGTCCACAAGTTGAACAAAGGATGTAGCTTCCGTCAAACTATTGTGGAGGAACAAGAACAAGGAAGAAATTACATGGGAAGCAGAAGAGGAGAGGAAGTCTAAATACCCTTATTTGTTCCATATTCAAGATAATGAGGATGTCGGGGGGATGCATGATGCATTAGAAGGTGAAATGGCTCTATGAGGTAACTAGTAGCTTGAGCATACTCTTCCTTAATACAAAATGGTGATATATTGATAATGTACATATCCATAATGCTTGGTATAGACTTGTGAGACTATACGTTGGGTTTAACTACTTGCATGTTTGGCTAGTATCCATTCTATAGGGAAAACTCGGCCGAAAATTTCCGTTGGAATCCAAGATGAATTAGGCTCCCCATAAACCCTTACATTCGAGGATGAATGTCCCTAAGGGGGGGAGGGTGTTACAACCCATATTCACGTACGTTGGTTCATGCCATAAGTTAGTCGACGTGAATCTGAGAAGAGATTATCTTTGAGATGATAAGAAGTTAATAATATTGGTCTTAAACGATACAAGAGTGTATAAGGGTGATTAACAAGTATTAGAAGTTAAACGAATTAAGGATCTTGTAACCCGTATTTTTGGGTAAACCTAGGGGTGCTTAATATTCTCAATAAGTCGTGTTTTAAGGTATTTAAATCATATAATATCCGTATCATAAGTCTTTAAGTCAAACGAGTTATGAAACAGAAGTCGACAAAAGTTGTCGCAACTTATGTTCATATTTTATTTAAATTTTAGGTCAAATGTTACTAAGTTCTTATCCCAATTAATTTTGAATTATGGGGTGATATACCCACAAAATTTAAGATCTATGAGGCTAGTTTCCAACACATTAAACCATTTATCAATACAATATCGGAGTAGAAAGATATATGTATTGTTGCGAGATTGCACAAGATGCTAGGTGACAAGTAGGTGTGTCACCTACTTGGTTAAATGAGGGCCCAAAACAAGGAAATTTAGGGTCGGCCAAAGAGACCATTTAAATTCTTATCTCGTGAAATATTACCCTCATTATATATCACAAATAATTAGACCTAAACCCCTGCAAAATTCCTCCCAAAAATTATCCACAAACCCTAATTAGTTTTCTCTCACTTTCAAGTTTTAATTGGGGGTAAAACCTAGAGTTGGAAGAACCAAGATAAGGGATGAGTAATCGAACAAGTAAGGTAAGTTTACTGCTCTGTTTCATCCATTTGTTCTTATTTAAATTCATGGTAATTCGTTCTATAGTTGTAAGAACTCACGGTACGGTGATCGGAAGTCGTGAGTTCGAGTTATTCACTTGTAGCGGACTATTTTGTGTTTTTGTTGGGCTGCATGTTTTACTACTATTTTGTGGAGTTTTGGAGGAGGCAGGGTGTTGATAAACACCATATACATGTAGGGTGGTGGGCTGGTCATAATATATCCGGATTGTTTGACACTACTACGATGGTCGTTTTGTGTATGAAGAGATTGCGGTGTGTTGGGCTATTTGGTGATTGTTTAGACTTGTGTGAAATATATATGGGGGAGGTGTTGTCTGTTTCATCATAAAATATGGTATGGCCGTTACATAATAGTTACAACGCATAAATGATAACGATAGTGTATTTTCTCTTATTGTAGATTAAGGAGTCGTGACATTTGCATAGCTTGAGGTTGGACAGTATATATACAAGGTATGTGAAGATATACCTTTACTTCTTTTTTCATGACTCCGATTATACATAATGCAATGAACGAGCTTCCAAAGATACTCTACTCTTTGAAGCTAGCAGTACTTACATTGTTTCCCTTCTTATGGAACAATTGAACTTTAGGTTCCATCTCTTGTTCTTTAGTTATCAATGATGTTGGTACTTCCTAATTCTTATAAGATTCTTGATGAAGAGTTAGTCCTAATAACGTGTATGGAGAATATCGACCTTACGTCACCCCGAAAGATTCAGAATATGATTCCAATGAGTCCTACATACACATATATATATATATGTGTATGTGTGTGTGTATATGTATATATATGTATATGTATATATATTTATATGTATATATATATGTGTGTGTGTGTATGTATATATATGTATATGTATCTATTATACTCTACCGAGCCACGAGTCGGTCGGGTACGACACCTATTGTGAAACCACTGGTTAGTTGGGTTTTACCGAGCTCCACGTGGCCGGGTAGGTTTCACCGAGCCTATTACGGTGGGGTACGATATGATGATGATGTTTCCCACAGAGGCGTATGTTTTAGAATTGTATGTATATATATGTATGTATCACGTATTTCATGTTAGTAGCCCTCAGAGGTACCCAGATGTTAGAGGTTGTATATACTCTATCCCTATTTACATTATTGTTCTTACTTATGTTTTCCTGCCTTACATGCTCAATAGTTAATTCGTACCGGCGTCCTTTTTATTTGTGGACATTGCATGTTGTGTCATAGGTCCTGATAGATAGGTAGACGCAGCTCCCCCACCACAGGAGGCTTCCCAGTTCAGCGGTTATTGGCAAAATATCTTCTCCGGACTTGCTGTGGCCTTGGTATGAATTTTTGTTATAGATATTATGGGTATGTTGGGGCCCTGTTCCAGCAATGTTGCATCACTTATGCTTCTTTAGAGGCTCATAGATAGGTGTCGACTCATGTATAGTTTTGTATGCCTTGTTGGCTAATTCTTGTTGTATAGTCTTTCATGGAAGCGTTGTAGCTCGTATCTTATATGTAGTTTCTTAGAAGTCTTGTCATCCCATGTGATGTATGTTCATGCCATTATCTTTCATTTTTGATTGTTCATGATCCGTATCTACCATTTATATTGATCTCGTCGGCCCTTAAAGATAATAAAGAAGGTTAGATATGTACGTTGTTGCTCGGCAAGTATGCCCGGGTGCTAGTCATGATCCTCCAGTTTGGGTCGTGACACCAGCACGGCACGGGTGCCAGCCACGCCTCCCCAGGTTTGGGGTGTGACACATACACCGTAAAAATTTTGACTCGGTCGATTCCGTGGAACTATGTAGTCATCGTATCTGAATAATATTATTTTACTCTATGTGTTAGTGGAATTGAGTTGTGATTTATGTTAGAAATCATATTTAGGCTATGTGCTGGTACTAATAGGACCCACATCGATCATTCTTTTGTTGTTGAGTTATTTGCTTAAATTGGAGTTATGTACTCAGTCACATTAATCATTGCATATCATATCTCAGTCTCTATTACCATTTATTGTTACATCATGTGCCATTGTTTTGGGCTAATAGGCTTGTGTGTTGTGAGCCCGAGGGAATGGAAAGATTGATTTCTAAGTGAGGCCGAGGTCATGTTTGTGAGTGATATTTGTCACGGCCCGAACCTAGGCCTTGACGTAACACGGCACTCGATGCCTGATTACATGTCACTGAGCGAACCAACTGACTGGATGAATCAATATGTGATATCATAACATGCTGAATATGGAAGATAAACTAACACGTGTTGATATACTGAAAGTCTAAATGATATTAATCAAATGTAGAAACACTAATATAAGTCTGACATATATATGTAGAAACATTGCTTAAACTTAAATGCCTGTGACTCTGTCTAACTGTTACTCTAGTCTATGAAGCCTCTAATGAAGCACAGAAAACACTGACTATCTGAAAATACTGAAGACTGTAAGGTAATGATAATGCCCCGAAAGAGCTGGGGATCACCAAATAGCTGGTACAAGAATCCTAGCGCTCTAAATTGTGAACCAGTAAATCATTACCCGCATCGTGAGATGCGGGCCCTGGCAAGAAAGGGACGTCGGTACATTTGAATTGCACTGGTATGTAAAGCAACTGAAAGAAGGAATTATAAATAATGAAACTAAAACTAAGCTGATGACAGAGAATGGATAATTGATAACTGAAATGATAACTATTGAAACTGAAACTAAAACGATAACTAATAGTTGATAACTGATAACTAAAATAATAATGATAACTAATAATTGATAACTAAAATGATAATGATAACTAATAACTTAAATGATAACTGATAACTGAATTGAACAAAGGAAGTAAGGATATGAATACTCCCTCTCCTAAATGATGAACCACATGTTTATCTGAATAAATGAATTGCGGCCTTAGGCCCAATATATATGTAAACAAACTACAGCTTCGGGCCCAAGTATACGTATACATAACTGTGGCCTCAGGCCCAAAGATGCATAAAGCATAAACTGCAGCCTCAGGCCTAAAGATGCATAAAGCATTAACTTGGCCTCAGGCCCAAATACAGGGGTTCAACATCCAGGGATTTAAAATCATTAACTGAGAATCATATTGCAATACATGATACTGAAATACTGAATCATATTCAGTTACATGATACTCGATGCTGAATAGAACTAGACTAAGACATGTATGCATTAACTGATTATGAAAACTGAAACTTTAATTTTTTATGACATGCTGAGTAATCGAGACTGAGAATCATGGGCATCAAACCCATGTCTATATTTATTACGCATTGATTTCACAACATTCAGAATGAAATTCATGAACGAGTTACGAAACTAGAGAACAGAAGTTCTGCAACTATTCAAGGAACTAGGCTTAACTATATTTCTGAGGCAATTAGTAATGTGGTAAAAGAAACTTAGTGTAGGGAGAATTATTAACATTCTGAAACATAGAGAGTTAGCCTTACATACCTTAAATTTATTCTCTTGAGCATAATACAACATTCGCCAACCCTTTCAACTTTAATTTATATCAGTACAAGTCAAAGTGATTCCAAATTAGGAACAATAGTCATGTTTTGGTCACATAGGCTTTTTATCAAACACTTGGTGGCATAAAGCTTCATAGTCCTTATTAATGGTGTTTCTACACCCAATAACCCATTTTCTTGCTCCTAGATAAATTCTATGGTCTCAAATGGTTATAATCAACTTCGTTCTTCATCACCTATAAGATAAACAACACCCTTAACCAATATTCAACAATCAACAACCCAAACCTATAATCGTTCATGTTTTTCTACCCAACCCATGAACTCATATCTCATGAACTAGAGTATATAATGATTAATCCAGTGTTAGAATCAATTAGAGGGTGAAGACATAACCTTTTAGAAGTTCAATCACCTTGAATTCGAGTTCTAGGCTTCCTTCTCTCAACAATGATGTCCCAATCAAATATCTAATGATATGGAGGGTTTACTCATGTTAATAAGATGTTGGGAAGTTGAAATTACCTTAGAATCAGCATTAGAACTTACCTTGGATGGTGGAGGGACCCTTAAGGAGTTAGGTTTCTGAGAGCTCCCCTTTCTAGAGCAAGTTTTTGTGTTTTGGGGGTGTGGAGGACGAAGTAGGGATTTAAAATTAACCCCCCAAGTTCTCCCCCCGTGCATATGAAGGCCTGAACGCGCACCTGACCTCGCTAAATTGTAGTAGCACTTCCACAAGTGCGCGGCTGCGCACGTGACCCTCCGGGCGTGCATATTGTGCACTGCTCTGTAAAACGAGCATAACCTTTAACACAAAGATTCTTTCAGGCTCCACAATATATCGTTGGAAATCTATTTCAAAGGGATATAACTTTCATCTTTTGCATTTTCCCAAATTCCATACAAATTTTCACCAAATCCTTCAGGAATACGGGCCTTTTGTAAACTTAGTCGATTTTGTCGAATCTTATGCACCTCACTCTCCATGTTGATTCTAAAACAACTATTTCCACCCATACCCATCCCAGTGGAACTTCACATGTCTAAAATGTAATATTACTACTCATTTAACACATCCAAACCTAAACCAAATTTATGGGGTATTAAAATATTGATGGGATCGGGTTGCATGCAGCAATAGATACTATTGACTAATGATGGGATCGGGTTGCACGACGCAGTAGGTATTATTTATTCATGATGAGATCGGGTTGTGCACTACAACAGGTTTTATTAGCACTTGGGAAGGATGTGCCCCTTCGGAGCCTGACATATCAGTAGTGAACGGAGGTACCATAAAGTGCTGAGTGATAGAGTGTGATGACCAAAAATTGAGACCGCCAGAGTGAGTAATCTCATAGTGTGAGTACGTGAGGTTTCAATTGTGTTTCATCACATACACATACACACACACACTCACACACACATACACAAACACACACACACGCACACGCATATATATATATATATTCACATTGTCATGTAGATATAGAGATGTTATATTTCTCATATTAGTCATACTTGGCATATTTTATCTATATTGATCTTGACTATTAAACCTGGCAGCATGTCTACATTTCTGTGTTGTGTACCAACATATTATCAGTTTCTCTAAGATATTATTGTCACATTTATTGTCATTATTTTACAGTTAGACTCTGTATTTGGACTGTATTGGTGGAGCTCGTCACTACTTTCAGCCCAAAGGTTAGTCTTGTTACTTATTGAGTACATTGGTAAGTTGTACTCATACCACACTCTACACTTCGTGTGCATATCCAGGTACTTCTGTACATAGAGGTTTCTAGCGTTGGAACTTATTCCATTCGAAGACTCTCCTCATTTTTCTTTTAGTTTCATTCACATTGTACTACCTTCATAGATAGTGTTTTAGCAGTCATACCATGTTATTGTATAGATGCTCATGTACTCAGTGACACCCAGATTTTGGAGGATATTGTATTGAGTCACAGCATCTTCATATAAGTATTTTTGAGGTTTTACGCTTGAAGTTTCTTAATTTTAAGTTGAGTGGTTTAATATGATTGTCGGCTTGCCTAGTATTGCGATAGGTTCCATCACCACATGTGAGATTTAGGTCATGACAATGATATTGACATTATTATTAGCGCAAGTTTTCTACCCTACAACGTGTGGATATGGATCCATCCCCCTAGGGTCTCCCTCTCATGTTTCTCTCTTAATGGCGTACATGCAAGTTGTGAGAAACCGACATGATCCCAGTAAATTGTTATGGGGGATCTGATGTAATGATCTTTTTGAGCATAAAGGCGGAACCTTAGACCATTCAAGTGAATCCTTTGTGAATATTCATACATTTTGCATGCTTTATTAATGCATATTTTATACATATACTAGTTGATGCAATATACATGCATATAGGATTGCTAGTGAGTTGTTCGACGCCTGGAGAGTGTCGGATTGATAAAGGTTGAGTATTATCATAAAACTGCATGTTGAACTCATGTAGAAGCATTCATATAAATGTTATTTGGAAATATCTAAGAAGATGGATCTTTATCATGCATATTCCTTGGTGATCATGTATAAGTATTTGATTCAAATTGTCCTGATACGCAAATTTGGTGCACTTGTACACACTTTGATATGGTTATTTTAAAAGCATGTTTATTACCTTATACCTGAATCGTGCACCTTATTTTTTACATCCAATGTTATTTGGTCGTTCCTTAGATATTTTTCTGTTATTATACATGCTATTAAGTTCCATGTTATATTTAAAGTGATTATATTTTGAATTAAAAAGATCTTCATTATTTCACATAGGTTAGTCAATATACTTACTAAGTACATGGGGCCACTTGTACTCATACTACACTTCTGCACCTTGCGTGTAGATTTTGGAGTTGAGTTGTTGCGTGCAGATACAATCTACCACTTATTCATAGTAGTTTAGGACTTGTTATTTTGTTATGTATATTCCAAAAAGATGATGTAATTATTCTTCATATTAGTGGTGTACTCCTATTCTTAGTTATCTATGACTTACGCTACAAGTACTTGGAATAGTTGTATTGATTTTTGTATTATTATTTAATGATTTCCAGTATCTATTGTGTATTTGTTAGTTCGATTACCTAGAAAGTTGGGTAAGGTGCCATCATGACTTAGTGAGATGGTAGGTTGTGATAAGTTAGTATCAAAGCCCTGGTTCATAGGTTCTTCGAGTCATGAGCAAATGTCTAGTAGAGTCTCACGGATCGGTGTGATGACGTTCATACTCATGCTCGAGATGATATATGGGATCTATGAAACATTTCTTTATTTCATTGCTTATCGCGCGACCTTATATCAGCTTGAGGCCTATATCTTTGATCCCTTTCAATCCATTCGTATGTGATGTCTAGTACTTAGTATCAATTGTGCACCGACACCTGTGATGACTGGATGAGGTGCGAGATGTCCTTAAGTGTTGTGAAGGTAGGCTAATCTAAAGGACTTGAGGCCAGGTTTAGAGCAACCATTATGGTAGTGTCCCTAGTGGTGGGACTGATGGCTCAGCGAGTGGCAAGATAGCTATGTGATGAGTATTATGTGACTAAGGACTATGCTTATATAGTTTGGATGTGAAGAAAAGGATTTGCTTGAGGTTCAAAAAATGGATATGGATGCTTGATTATCATCTTGATATGTAATACAGTCTTGAGATATGGATAGGTCGGTGGATCTTTCAGTTGTTCATTAATGAAATGAAATGGATTCTTATATCTTCTTGTTGATTCTTATGACGTTTATGTGAAGAATTTGCATGCTACCTTGTGGATGTATGTAATATAGTAGATTTTCGATAGATTGAGGAAGTTGGCATTACTTTCACAAAGAGGAGTATGCATTAGAAGTATAATTTTGAATATGTGATGACTAGTGCTATATGAGGTTATGAGAAATTCTTCTAAGTAACAATGCGATATTGTAACAACATAATCGGTCATTTTGAGGTTTAGCACTTCTTTCTATGTTTTGAGACCTTGAGTAGCTTCATATAATCTATTGTGACTTGCGTATATGGTCGATTTTGGTGTTCGGAGGGTTTGAGATTGATTTGAGAGAATGGTTCTCAATTTAGAATCTTTAAGCTAGAAGAAATAATTAAGGTTTGACTTTTGGGTAAACAACCTCGGGATAGGAATTTGATGGTTTCATTAGATTCATATGATGATTTTGGACTTTGGCATATGTTCGGATTTGAATTTGGATGTTCCTAGAAGGATTTGACTCTATTGGTCGAAAGTTGACAATTTGAAGGTTTGAAATATTCATAAGTTTGACCGGGAGGTGACTTTGTGGCTATCAGGGTCGGATTGTTTTTCTAAGAACTGGACTAGGTTTGTTTTGTTGGTTGGAACTTGTGCGCATAGTTTGGTAATAATCCCGAATGTGTAAGTATGGTTCAGATGCGTTCAGCGAAGTTTGATGGTTTGTAAGTTAAGAGAATGATTTTGATCTTCAATCTCGGTTCTTATATTAATTGTGTAGTTTCGAGCCTTTAGATAAGCCTGGACGATGCAGTTGGACTAGTTGGTATGATTGGAAGGGGTCCAGAGGGGCTCGTGTGAGTTTCAGACCATTTCTAGGCCCTTTTTAGTTGTTTGTTTTTGGTTACAGGTGTATGAAGCGCGATTTCAAAGATCATGTCATCGTTCGCAAAGAGTAAATTGTTGTTTTGGTCTTGTGTATCTCGATCGTGGATGTCTTGCTCGCGATCGCGCGGAACAAATTTTTTCTATCTCTATGCTGACTTTAGGTACATTTTTTAATCGCGACCGCGAGATTGGTGAGTGCGATCACGAAGAAGGACAACTGAGATGGTTTTAAAACATGTAATTTAGGAATATTAAGTTCATTTTCTACACTTTTGAGTTCTTAAGACGATTATGGAGAAGATAAATACCTAAGTCATGAGAGTAAGTGATTTAAATTTTTTTAATTATATATTTTACCTTTTCATGCATTTACACCTAAATCAAATATTTGATAAGAGGAATTGGAGGTTTTCTACTTGAACTTAAGAGAATGAATTTTGGGGTTTTGAACATGAAATTGAAGTTAGCCTTGGAAACTAATTATATATTTGGACTCTGTAAGTTATGGGTCATCAAATTTTAGTGTTGGTTTCATATTTAGGGCAGGAGGGCCTAGGTTGACTTTGTTTGCTCTTTGAAAATTTATTCAAATGTGGAAGCTTTATGGATTGGGATTATTTCCTATGGTGTTGTTAACTTCTTTAGATGATATTTTTCTTGGATTTACGCAATTAGACTACTAGATCGAGATTTTGATGTGATTCGAGTTTGAAGACTTTCCTGTATGAGGTAAGTATCTTGACTGGGCTTGATTTGAGGGTAATTTCCCAATTGGATGTGATATATTTTATATGTTGTGGGTGATGTATATGCAAAATGATGAGCGTATATGCATGCATGGTTATTCATGATCCGGAATATAATATTAGGCTATTATATGCTTTTTTTTCCACCATGCTTATTTGATATCATGTTTTCTCCATTTGTATGACTACGTGAGTGATTTTTCATGTTAGAAATCATGTATAGGCTGTCTGCTTATTTTTTTGAGACATGATAGGGATTTGTTTACTATTTTGAGATATTTGCCTTAACCCTAGCCATACTGGTCAATCATGATATTATATTTTCTCTAGTGTCCTTTTAGGCATTTCAGTTGAATTGTAGTACATTGGTATATTTTGTGGGGTATGTTGAATTATGTTTGTATGAGATGTTGGCATATGAAGATATGAGCAAATTGATGACCTACCTTGTGTCATAGAGTCATGTTGGTATTATATTGAGGTGACGCGTGCACCAGGAACCATGACGGGCTAAGTGATATTGATAATGAGGTGACGCGTGCGCCAGGCCCTATATTGGGCGAGATGATATTGATCCTTGACTTTGATCCAATTGGAGCTTGAGCAAGGACCTTCCCTTTTTGATTCAGGTATTAACCGTGGGCATAGGCACAGTGTCATATATATATATATATATATATATATATATATATATATATATATATATATGTGTGTGTGTGTGTGTGTGTGTGTGTGTGTGTTTGCATGAGGGATTGTATCATCCACCTGTATAATGCCAAGTGTGTGTATGTGTGTGGGTATAAGGGTCTATGGGATTTGATCCAGACACTGGGAGCATTCTTAGAGTATGATTGAGGGGTACTCTGCACCAGGCAGTATGAATGTGCTGAGATTTTGTATGCTTGATATTGAAATTGTGAGATAGTTTATTTGGCATGTATAACTAACATGCAGGCATAAACCTGTATTATCTCTCATGCTAATTAGTAATTGATGACTCTAATCGGAAATCATTCTTGGAAAAACACGAGTGGAGCCAGTTCAACCCCATTATCATATCAAAATCCACTATCACCAATTCAATGAGATCGCCTACGATGTATCGACCATGCACAGTGACAATACGATCCCTATAAACATGTGTGGCTACAATAGACTCACTAACTAGAATAGATACAGAGAATGGCTCATGAAGGTATTACGATTTTATCTCGAATCCATAGCAACATATTAGTGATATATGACAAGGTAGAACCGAAATAAATACACATCATGAGGTTAGAAAATTAATATACATATAACAACATCTGGAGAAGCCTCAAAACTCTGGCTACCCCTTGTAGAATAGAACCTACATTGTCCTCTTGAACCCAGGGCACCACCTCTAGATACTCCACGTCATGTGGTGCTGATGTACCTCGAGCCGGAGGAGGTTCTGCAAAAGTAGTAGCTACTGAACTGGAAGGCTACACCTAGCTAATGGGACGAAGGGAAATTCCTCTGAATATGATACCTAAAACCACATTCGTAGACTACAGGATGGTCCATATAGTAGATTTTTGTGTGCATGTTTCCACACCTAGGGCATGTGGTCTTCTACTGTGGCTGGAATATCTTGTCTGACCGACCCTGCTGACAAGATCCCTTATTGCCCTGACTAGGCCTGAAGTGACTCCATTGCAGCTAAGTTACCCCTGGTGGCGGTGCACTGGCTGAAGACCAAGAAAAGGACTGTGTGATAACAACACGATATGGGTTCAAGAATTACTAAAAAAAAAATCAAGAAATGTGCGGAAGCTAAAATAAAGTAGAGAAATGAAGAGGAAGACATAAATTAAAGATAGATTGAACTCAAGAAAGAGTTTCTTGATTTCAAGGAGTATATTCTAGAAGTTGAATCTTAACAACTACAATTAGCGAACGAAGAAGTAATCACCTTTGATAGAGAATTAAAAACAAGAAATAGATAGTGAAACCCGACCCTTCAGAATAACAACAACAACAACAACAATAAGCCTAAACATATCATATCTCTTGAATACCTAGAAGTAATCTAAGATTTCGAATAGGTTTTATTCATTCCACCTTAAATTAAGTATTGAAGGTTGAAGAATAAATCCAAGAGTAGCCACACACAAGAGTGCAAGAAAAATCTCACAATATCTATTGATAATAGTCTGTAATAATCTAAGTCTAAAATCAAAGAAGACACCACTTATATACTCTGTACGAGGTCAATAAATTAAGGCTAATAAGGAAATAAATTCCTAAACTACTTAGGACAATGAGTCCAACTACCTTACGAAAAGAAAAAATACTAGGAAACAAAAACCAAGTCATTATTGAAAAATAATTCCAATAATCTTAGAAAAAAGAAAACATAACATTAACTACATAGAAAAGCAATAAATATAGTAAGAAAATATATGGAAATAATTTAAACCCAATCTAGGATATGATTTCGAAAGTCCCAAACAAATCCTAGATAGGATATTGAAAATCTTGAAGGAAATTTGCAAGCAACTTTGCACCAACATGCACTCAACTTCTAGAACGCCTATTGTACCCTTCTTGGAAATCAAGTAAGTAGTTTTTATTCTACCAAAACGTGGCTTTATGTAGGACTTCTTGGGATGAAAGTTTGGACACATTTTAGGTGCCAAGTAGTTCCAACAGCAGCCTAATTTGGATCTTCTTCAGAGAATGTTTCTTGGGATCTAATACCCCTATTCTTGGACATGAATTTCAGCCATAAAATAATTATGAACCCTAGAAAACTCATATCCTTAAACCTTGAGATCTTCCTCCCAACTAACAACTTCTTTATTTGCTCGTAAAGTCCAATGACCTTGTTTTGTAACTTTTTAGCTTGAGATCTTGTTAAAGGCCCTCTTTGAGATTCAAAAGTTTCATCCTTGTCATTGAATATAGTTGAGCTTCCCAGGATGCTATCGTTGTGTTTGTCCAAATGACCATCTCCTAAATACTAACCTTCCACCACTACCACCAGTGGAAGAACCACCAAAGTTACTTGCGGACAAGGCCTTCTTTTTATTATCTTGCTCCATCATGTTCTTTAATTTTCAGGCCTCCGTGTCCTGAGAAAATTCCATCATCTTCCCATAATTCATATCTAAATTCAGGGAGGCTATAGCTGCCACGTTAATAACCAATAAGCTAAGGCCCTACAAAATATGTGAACCCTAGCCTCCATGGTAGGCAGCATATAAGTAGCATGCTTGGAAAGGTCTGAAAACCTCACATGGTAGTTCCACACACTCATACTACCTTTTATCAAGTTCTTAAACTCGGCGGCACGGGCTACCCTAGTCTCTGGATGTAGGAAATTATCAATGAACGTATCTGCAAATTCACTCCACTTTGCCGGAGGGCTCCCCTCCTCACTGCACTCCACCCACAACTCAAACAAGAAATACGGCACTTATTTCAGGCAGTGGGAAGTAAATTCCACTACTTCTGTCTCAGTGGAACGCATCACTTGAAGGGTCTTGTGAATCTCATCAATAAATGTTTGGAGATCCTTCTCGGAGTTAGTACCCGGGAACACTCGAGGATCCAGCTGAAGAAACCTACTCACCCTGGAACTAGTATAATTACCCTAGTTATAGAAAGAAGTAGGTGTAGCATTCAATCTCTGGGCTTGGGAAACCACTATCTGAGTTAACATTTGTATGGATCCCCTAAGGTCCCCATAAGAAATACTAGAATCGTAAGTTGAGGTTGGAGGAGGAATCATTGCATTCTAAGAATAAGTAGGAATCTATCCATTCTCAGCAAGAGTAGTAGAATCAGGAGGTGTTGTGGTTGGAGGAATGTCTTCACCCATTGGGTGTGCACCCGTAATGTCATGCATAGTATTAACTGCCGCTAATGGGGTGGAATTGGCCCTTTGGCCACTCCTTGCCTTCTTCTTAGGTGCCATGTACTTAAAATTAGAATAATCACGAGTCAAAAAGGGGAAAAGTGTTACAATCATCTCTATTGCATAATCTTGAATATCAAAGAAGGGAGACATTCCTAAATGCCCAAGTAGCCTCCTAATTATAGATGTGGCACACCGATAATAAGGACTCTACGTCAAAAAGGGGAAAAGTGTTACAATCATCTCTATTGCATAATCTTGAATATCAAATAAGGGAGACATTCCTAAATTCCCAAGTAGCCTCCTAATTATAGATGTGGCACACTAATAATAAGGACTCTACCAGACATGGATCCAAGACATCCTAGGACACTCTTAAAACCTTAGGCTCTGATACCAAGCTTGTCATGCCATAACCTTGGGGAGCGGGACTGGATATCAACCAAGATATCCCAGCCAAGAAAGCCTACTTGATGCCTTCTACCCAACCTTACCCCTTATCAAATTGAGAATCAATAATAAGATGTAATTGTGAGAGTATAGAACGTAATGTACCAACTATCATTACTTGTAGAACTTCGTTGATATTAACCATAAGTTTGCAAACTTCACATTTAAAAATGGAATCATCCAACAATTACAACAAAAATTTTAGTTTGCGACCCCAATCAAAAACATAACCCATGACATGTCTACAGAGCCTCTAAAAGAATATGATTACCATATGGAAGTGCCAGTGACAAGGCCATGGATATGCCTCAAAAGTAAATATGCATGAAGTCAATACAACATATGGGCCCTGATATACAATAGGATTCTTAAAAATCCGCTGAGAAGAGGATATGATGTTATCAACAATCACTGCCACATATTGAGGAACCACCTACATCCATTAAAGATGTAGCACCCCCTGCAAAAGGGACGTTAGTATATATGTACTAGTACTAGTATGTAACACTAAATACCATCTCATAGAATGGCCAGGATGAAAGGATGAGAAACATGGAAAATAGTAAGCTTCAAGTGGGCATTTTCATGTTAGGTTGGGAGATCCTCAGTACCGAACACCACCATGCCCATGCCATGGAGTCCGATCACAGACCTACTGACTAAGTCATCTTACCATAAAGTATAAGGATTTACATAGAATTATAACACCACCATGTACACGGCATGGGTTCCGATCGTCTAAGCCGTCTTGCCACAATGTCATGTGGGTTGATGATGTTTGGTCAAAAATGCATATATTTACCCATTATTGTCTCACATTCTAGTACTTTTAGTATTATTTTGAGTACTATTATATTACTTCATGCTTAATATTATATTTTAACTTTGTAGAAATAAAGCGGTGCGAAGATTGAGAGATTTGGAACAAAATTGAATTAAACGTGGAAGAAAAAAGAAATTAAAAGAATAAAAGGGAGGAGACAAAGGGAGACACCCTTTGGTGTTTCTTCCCCCAAGTGAAAGACAAAAGAAAATATTGAGAATTCAAATCATAAAGAAGGGAATTAGCACTTTGACGCCAAAACGTTACTGGAACCAGCGCTAGCCCAGTGCGAGGTGCTGACCTGGACCGTGCATTGCGGGATTTTTTCCTATTTTCTTTGGGATGAGATTATTTCGGCCCTACACAGTCCCAACTCTTATAAAAAGAGTCCCAAACTTATTTTGGAGGCTATTGAACACACTTGGAAGGAGAATTCACAAGGGGGAACATAAACACGCTTGGAGGAGGCTTCTAACTAGTTTGTCTTCTCTTCTCTTCATTTAATATCATATTTTTTAGGTATAAATTTGTGGGTGCCTACATGAACGTTGTACTTTGAAGCTTGAATTTTTCTTGTTATTTTATTATATTGGTTTATTCATTTAATCTTGTGCTAATTATTCAATTGCTTGATCACCAATTGAATAATATTTACGAATATAGGATCGATATCGGGAGAGTGAATTCTAGATTGCATATAAGATTGAGTAGAGAAAGATCTTGAACTGGAATTACGGGGAACAGATTTGCGGTTAGGATAGGGATATACCTAATGTCTTGCATTGTTACTATACGGGAATTGTTCATGTATTCTTGTTAAACCTAATTCCCTAGAAATATAGACGTTAGGTTATCTTGGATAGGAGAGTAGTACTTCGGGAGAATACTAAGAGTAACATAAACCCTGTCAATCAATAAAGTAGATAAATTAATTAAAAAAAATTATGGAAGACTCAACGGGATTGTTAGCTAACCCAAAGCTCAAGAATATTGGTTCCCGTTGAATTCATCAATAATATTGCCGACTTACTTTCTTTAATTTCTTAGTTTTCAAATCTAGATTAGTTGTAGTTAATAATAAATAGTAAATAACTTGAATGGATTAATTGTTTAGGTTTAATATAATTGATAGTTAATCACAAGTCTGTAATGACCCGGCCAGTCGTTTTGAGATTTAGAGCCTTGATCTCCTAATAACTAATTTCCCCACGTTTGTTTCTGTTTTTGGGACTTGCCGGAGTGATTAGCTATGAAATTCGGAGAGTTTTGGGACACTTAGTCCCTAATTATGTGTTAAGCCTTAGATATCGAACTGTGGGTGGAACTTTGTGAAGACGGGTCCGGAATGGAGTTCTGTCGACTCTGTTAGCTCCGTTGAGTGATTTCGGGGTTAGGAGCGCATCCGGGATATGGTTCAAGGCATGTAGTAGAGTTAGGCTTGAATTAGCAAAAGTTAGAATTTCGGCGATTTTGGCCGATAGGTGAAATTTTGATATCGGGCTCGGAATGGGATTCCGAGAGTGGCTGTAGGTCCGTAGTGCCATTTGTGACTTATGTGTCAAATTTCAGGTCATTCGGACTAGTTTGGACGTGTTTCATCATCGTTTTGGATTTTGAGAAATTTCTATGTTATTAGGCTTGAATCCGTGTATAATTTGCGATTTTTGTATTATGTGGTGTGGTTTGAAGGCTTGACTAAGTTCAAATGAGTTATTATAACTGGTTGGTGGTTTTGGTCGAGGTCTCGCGGGGCCTCGGGTGGGTTTCGAGTGCTCAAATGGGATGATTTTTGACTTAAGCCTATAGTTGAAGTTGTTGGTTCTGGTGTCTCGCACCTGCGGAAGAGGAGACGCTGGTGCGGTCACGTAGGTGCAATAAGGGGTTGCGCGGGTGTGGATTTTCCCAAGGCCGGCTGGGAGACCGCAGGTGCAGGACCGCAGATGTGGCCCAGGTACTGCAGGTGCAGCCTTATCCCAATTAATGAGTTTTCGCACATGCGATGCATTATCCGCATGTGCGGTCCAATTGGCCGCAGAAGCAGAAATTGCTGGGCAGAAATAGTCAATTTGAGGGTTTGGACTTCATAATTTCTAATATCAGTTAGAACTCGGGATTTGGCGATTCTGTAGGGATTTTGAAGAGGGGATCAATAGGTAACGATTCCTAATCCTATTCCCCTTGTATTTCATCAATCTATAATTAATTCTTCAATCTAATAAGGGAGAAATGATGGGAATGTGTTTGAAAAGGAGAGAAAGGTCCCCCAATTGAGAATCTGAGTTTTGAGTGAGATTTCGACGTCAGATTTTGATGATTTTTGGTTGAGTGTACTCGTGAGTGAATGGGTGTTCGGAATTTGTGACTTTCACCCCATTCCGAGTCGTCGGCCTGGGAGACTTTTTGGGAAACTTCCCTAATTTTTCGCTTGGGCTTCAAATTTATTTGTTGAACTAGTTTCTTGTAATAATAATCACATTATGAAACTTATTTGAATAGAGTCGGGCCATTCGGAGTTTGGTACTCGTGGCAAGAACGTGATTCTGGGTTGATTTGAGCAGTCGAGGTAAGTGTCTTGCCTAACTTTGTGTTGGGGAATTCCCCTCCTTAGGATATTTGATGTTAAATGTTGTGTGGACGCCGTGTACGTGAGGTGATGAGTACGTACACGAGCCGTTGTTTCAAAATTTTCATTTTCTTCCTTACTAAAACATAAATTGTTTTCTCTTCTATGAACTTGATCTCATATGATATATTGTTTAGTTTAGATTAGGAAAGCATGCTTACATGATTAGTTGTCTACTTGATTTTCTGTGCGCCATTTTTAGTTAAGCCCTTATATGCCTTATCTGTGATTAGTATAAACCGTGTGATTTCGATGTTATGCTTGTCATTCATCCTGCATAGCATATTTAAATTGGGACTACGACCATATTCCGGGAGATCCCCCTGTACTGCATATTTATTTTGGGACTACGGACGTATTCCAAGAGATCCCCCTTTACTGCATATATTGGGACTATGGACGTATTCCGGGAGATCCCCCTATACTGCATATTTATTTTGGGAGATCCCCTTGTACTGCATATCTATTTGGGGACTAGAAATGTATTATGGGAGATCCTCATGTATTGCATATTTATTTTGGGACTACGGACGTATTCCGGGTATAATCATTTGGAACTACGGGATGGTATCCCGGGAGATTCCACTTTATGATATATATTGTGTTGAGCCGAGGCCTCTCTTTATTGTACACTTGTATTGTTTTTCTTAAACTTTTTTACTGTATACATTACCTATCTTTGTACCATTTTAAATTGATTTACATAGAATTCTAGTAGAACCTTAACTTGACCTCGTCACTACCTGGTTGGGGTTAGGCTTGGCACTTATTGGGTACCAAATGTGGTGTAATCATGCCCTTTTCGTGTGTGCATATCCAGGTATGAGCTATCAGCATCGTGGTTAGTCGATGTTGCTGATTCCAGGAGACTGCAAGATATTTCTGTCGCGACCGCAGAATCCTCCGAGTCTCCTTCCACTCTATCTTGTAGAGATGTTCTTATGTACTTTCTAGTTTTTTTTGTTAGAGCTACAGTAGTGTTAGAAGCTTGTGACTATCTGTGACATTCTGAGTTTTGGGAAGTTATATTTTTTTATAGTCGAGAAGCTAGTACGTTATATATGTCATTGCCCTTATCCCCTTTATTGCTTGTGTTTCAATTCAATTTTCCCCCTTTATAGTAGGCTTACCTAGTCGTAGAGACTATGTGCCGTCACGACACCTTCGGAGGGTAAATCGGGTCGTGGAAAGTTGGTATCAGAGCGTCTAGGTTCATATAAGTCACAAGTCACAAGCCAATTTATTAGAGTCTCGCGGATCGGTGCGGAGACGTCCGTATCTATCTTCAGGAGGCTATGTAACTGTTAAGAACAATCATATTTCTTTGATTTCCTTGTCGTGCGAGTTATTGACATCAAAAAAATTCTAAAACTCTATACTATTCTTTCTCATAGATGGTGAGGACCCGTACCAGACGGACTGACGACCAGGCACCCCCTCCCCCAGCCAGAGCCACCAGAGGCAAGGGTAGGGGTAGAGGACGAGCACGCAGTATAGCCCGAGAACCGGCGAGAGCAGCGACAGAGAAGCCTACAGCAGCTCCAGCTGGAGAGCCGGCACAGGAGGTCCCTATTGCTGCTCTGTCCCTACAGGAGACTTTGGCTCAGTATGAGCATGTTCAGCACTCTAGCCCAGGCGAGACTACTTTTGATAGCTCCTGCTACATCTCAGGCTGGGGGAGGGTCACAGACTCCCGCAGCCCGCACTCCTGAGTTGAGGGGCCAGGTTGATCAGGACCCAGAGTATATTCACATGCCCCCAGTGGCTCTGGTACAGCATGAGACCAGGGTAGCTGCTTTTGAGTCAGAGCAGCTCAGACTTGAGAGGTACAAGAAGTACCACCCACCTATTTTCAACGGACTAGCTTCAGATGACGCTCTGGGGTTTCTTGAGGAGTGTCATCGTATTCTCCGCACTATGGGCAATGTGGAGACCAGTGGGGTTTCTTTCACCATTTTCCAGCTAAGGGGAGCGGCATATCAGTGGTGGCGGTCCTACGAGCTAAGTAGTCCGGACGAGGCAACCTCACTCACTTGGACTCAGTTTTCAGAGATGTTTCTACAGGAGTATGTCCCTCAGAGCCTCAGGGTTACTTGGCGCGCGGAGTTCGAGTGGTTGCGCCAGGGTGCTATGACTGTGTCTGAGTATGCAATCTGTTTCAATGAGTTAGCTCGGCATACACCAGCCTTGGTTGCCACAGTCGGAGAGAGGGTTCGCCGCTTAATTGAGGGACTTAACCCTAGTATCTGGACCAGTATGGCTAGAGATTTGGAGATGGATATCACTTATCAGCAGGCAATGAGTGTTGCCAGAAGAGTAGAGGGCATATTTTCCCGGGACCGAGAGGAGAGAGAGGCCAAGAGTTCTCGAGAGGCCGGCCATTTTTCAGGAGCTCTTGCACTAGAAGCACGCTACGGTAGGGACTTTGTGGGTTGCCCTGTTCATTCAGCTCTTCCAGCAGCCAACAGTATTCCAGCTCCTCCTATACCTCATGAGTCCTATTATGCACCTCCAGTATCTAGTATGCCTCCAGTTCGAGGCGCTATTACCGGCTAGCTCAGCAGGCCAGCTCCTATTCAGTCGCAGCGTCCTCCGAGGGGTTGTTTTGAGGGTGGTGACACTCGTCACATGATTAGAGATTTCCCCAGGGCCAGTAGAGGTCCACCTCCACAAATTTATCAGCCTCCACGTGCTCCGCTGTGTCCTCCAGCTATTCTTTTAGCCCCAGTTGCCACTCCACCTCCTCATCCCGTTCAAGGTGGAGGTACGGGAGGTAGAGGTCGCCCTATAAGGGGAGGCTAGGCTAGATAGTATGCCCTTCCAGCCCATTTCGAGGTTGTTGCTTTAGATTCAGTCATCACAGGTATTGTCCCCAACTGTCATAGGGATGCATCAGTATTATTTGACCCAGGATCTACGTACTCATATGTGTCCTCTTATTTTGCTCCACATTTGGAGATGTTTTGGGATTCTTTGAGTTCCCCTATTTATGTATCTACTCCTGTGGGAGACTCCCTAGTTGTGGACAGCGTATATCGGTCGTGTTTGATTACTCTTAATGGTTTTGAGACCAGGTTTGATTTGTTATTACTCATCATGGTAGATTTCGATGTTATCTTGGGCATGAACTGGTTGTCGCCCCATTTTTATATTCTTGATTGTCACGCTAAGACTGTGACGCTGGCTATGCCAGGTCTGCCGAGGTTAGAGTGGAGAGGTACCTTAGAGTATAATCCCCGCAGGGTCCTTTCATTTACTAAGGCTCAGCGGATGGTTGAGAAGGGGTGTGATGCGTATTTGTCCGATGTGAGAGATGTCAGTGTTGATACCCCTCTAGTTGAGTCAGTTCCAATAGTGAGGGACTTTCCTGATATATTCCCAGCTGATCTTTCGAGTATGCCGCCCGACAGAAATATTGATTTTGATTTGTTGCCAGGCACTCAGCCCATTTCTATTCCTCCTTATCGTATGGCTCCTCCTGAGTTGAAGGAGCAGTTACAGGAGTTGCTTGATAGGGGTTTCATCATGCGCATTGTATCACCTTGGGGTGCTCCATTGCTATTTGTGAAGAAAAGGATGACTCTATGCGTATCTGTATTGTTTATCTGCAGCTGAACAAGTTTACAGTGAAGAACAGGTATATGTTGCCTCGCATTGATGATTTATTCGACCAGTTAAAGGGTTCCAGAGTTTTCTCCATGATTGAATTGCGATCTGGCTATCATCAGCTGAAGATTTGGGAGCCAGACATCCCAAAGACTGCCTTCAGGACTAGATATGGTCACTATGAATTCCTTGTCATGTCATTTGGGATGACCAATGCCCCAGCAGCCTTTACACATTTGATGCATAGTGTGTTCCGGTCTTATCTTGACTCCTTCCTCATTGTGTTTATTGACGACATCCTGGTGTATTCCCGGTCATCGAAAGATCATGAGCAGCACTTGAGGACCGTGCTTCAGATTTTGAGGGAGAAGAGATTGTATGCAAAATTCTCCAAGTGTGAGTTATGGCTTGATTCAGTGGCATTGTTGGGCCACATAGTGTCTTGTGATGGGATCAAGATAGATCTGAAGAAGGTAGAGGCGGTGCAGAGTTGACCTAGACCGTTATCAGCTACAGAGATCCACAGTTTCCTTGGGTTGGCAGGGTACTACCATCGCTTTTTAGGGGGGTTTTCATCTATTGCAGCACCTATGACCAGATTGAACCAGAAGGGTGCTCCATTCACGTGGACCGAGGAGTGTGAGGAGAGCTTTTTGAAGCCCAAGACAACTTTAACTATCGCCCTAGTGTTAGTGTTGCCTACGTGTTTGGCGTACTACATTGTCTACTGTGATGCCTCAAGGATTGGCTTTGGAGTAGTATTAATGTAGGACGGTAGGGTGATTGCCTACGTGTCCAGGGAGTTAAAGGTGCATGAGATGAATTATCCGGTTCATGACCTCGAGTTAGCAGTTATTGTTCACGCCCTCAAAATCTGGCATCATTATTTGTACGGTATTCCCTATGAGACTTACACTGATCACCGGAGTTTGCAGCACTTGTTCAGGCAAAAGGACCTTAATCTACATCAGCAGAGGTGGTTGGAGCTACTTAAATACTATGATATCACCAAATTATACCACTTGAGGAAGGCCAATGTAGTGGTCGACACCTTGAGTCCCCGGGCGGAGACTTTGGGGAGCTTGGCATATCTTCCAGTGGTTGAGAGGCCTTTAGCCCTGGATGTTCAGAATTTAGCCAGCTAGTTTGTGAGGTTGGATATTTCAGAGCATAGCGGGGTATTAGCTTGTGTGGTTGCTCGATATTCCCTATATGACTGCATCATAGAGCACCAGTATGATGACCCCCACCTTCTGGTTCTATAGGACAGGGTCCGGCGAGGCGATGCCAGAGATGTGTTTATAGATAATGCTGGTGTGATGAGGATGCAAGGGCGGATCTGTGTGCCTAATGTGGATGGGCTTCGGGAGTTGATTCTGTAGGAGGCTTATGGCTCGCGGTACTCCATCCCTCCGGGTGCCACAAAGATATACCAAGACCTGAGACAGCAATATTGGTGGAGAAGGATGAAGAAGAACATAGTGGAATTTGTGGCCAAGTGTCTCAACTATCAGCAAGTTAAATTTGAACATCAGAGACAAGGAGGATTACTTCAGTAGATTGATCTTCCAGAGTGGAAGTGGGAGTGAATCACCATGGACTTTGTAGTTGGACTTCTGCGGACTTTGCGAAAGTTCGATGGTATTTGGGTGATCGTGGATCGGCTGACCAAGTCATCTCATTTCATTCCGGTGCTGACCACTTATTCTTCAAAGATATTGGCTGAGATTTATATCAGAGAGATCGTCCGCCATCATGGTATTCCAGTATCTATCATTTCAGATAGAGCTACACAGTTCACATCACGGTATTAAAGAGTCCGAGCGAACGATTTAGATTCTTGAGGATATGCTCTGTGCCTGTGTGATGGATTTTGGAGGGTCATGGGACCAATACTTTCCACTTGCAGAGTTTGCTTATAATAACAGCTACCAGTCCAGCATTCAGATGGCACCGTATGAGGCTTTGTATGGTAGACGGTGCCGGTCTCAAGTGTGATGGCTCGAGCCGGGAGAGGTCTGATTTTTTGGTACAGATTTGTTCCGGGATGCCCTGGACAAGGTGAAGGTGATTCAGGAGAGACTTCACACAGCTCAGTCGAGGTAGAAGAGTTATGCGGACCGGAAGGTTCGTGATTTGGCATTTATGGCTGGTGATCGGGTTTTGCTTCGGGTATCACCTATGAAGGGCGTCATGATGTTCGGGAAGAAGGGTAAGTTGAGTCTGATATTCATTGGCCCTTTTGAGATATTCCGGCATGTTGGGGAGGTTGCTTATGAGCTTACCTTGCCTCCCAACCTAGTAGGAGTTCATCCGGTATTACACGTGTCTATGCTCCGGAAGTATCACAGCGATCTGGCTCATGTATTGGACTTCAATTCAGTCCAGTTGGACAAAGATCTATCTTTTATTGAGGAGCCAGTAGCCATTTTGGATAGGCAGGTCAGAAAGCTCAGGTCAAAAAATATTGCATCAGTAAAGGTTCAATGGAGGGGTCAGCCGGTCGAGGAGGGGACTTGGGAGACCGAGCAGGATATGTGCAGCCAGTACCCTCATCTTTTCACAGCTTCAGGTATGTCTTATTCTCGTTTGAGGGAAAATGATTATTTTAAGAGGGGGGAATGTAACGACCCGGCCAGTCGTTTTGGGAGTTAGAGCCCCGATCCCCTAATAATTTCTTTCCCCATGTTTATTTCTGCTTTTGGGACTTGCCGGAGTGATTAACTATAAAATTCGGAGAGTGTTGGGACACTTAGTCCCTAATTATGTGTTAGGCCTAAGAAATTGATCGTGGGTGCAACTGTGTAAAGACGGGTCCGAAATGGAGTTTTGTCAACTCTATTAGCTCTGTTAAGTGATTTCGGGGTTAGGATCACGTCCGGAATGTGGTTTCGAGGTCTGTAGTAGAGTTAGGATTGAATTGGCGAAAGTTAGAATTTCGGTGATTTCGGCCGATAGGTGAAATTTTGATATCGGTCTTGGAATGGGATTCTGAGAGTGGTTGTAGGTCTGTAGTGCCATTTGTGACCTATGTGTCAAATTTCAGGTCATTCTACTAGTTTTGACGTTTTTCGGCATCGTTCTGTATTTCGGGAACTTTCTAAGTTTTTAGGCTTGAATCCATGTATAATTTGCGATTTTGTTGTTATGTGGTGTGGTTTGAAAGCTTGAATAAGTTCGAATAAGGTACTAGGACTGGTTGGTGTTTTTGGTTGAGGTCTCGGGGGCCTCGGATGGGTTTCGGATGCTCAAACGGGGAGATTTTTTACTTAATCCTATAGCTGAAGTTGTTGGTTCTGGTGTCTTGCACCTGCGAAAGAGGAGCCGCAGGTGTGGACACACAGGTGCGATAAAGGGTTGCGCAGTTATGGATTTTCCCAAGGTTGGCTGAGTCCGCAGGTGCGGCTGGGAGACCGAGGTGCGGGACCGTAGATGCGGTCCAGGTACCACAGGTGCGGCCCCATCCCAATTAATGAGTTTCGCACCTGCGATGCATTTTCCGCAGGTGCGGTCCAATTAGTCGCAGAAGCGGAAATCGCTGGGCAGAAATAGGCAATTCGAGGGTTTGGACTTCATAATTTCTAAAATCCATTGGAGCTCGGGATTTGGCGATTCTATGAGGATTTTGAAGAGAAGATCAATAGGTAACGATTCCTAATCCTATTTCCCTTGTATTTCATCAACCTATGGTGAATTCTCCAATCTAATTAGGGAGAAATGATGGGAAAGTGTTTGAAAATGAGAGAAAGGTCCCCCAATTGAGAATCCAAGTTTTGAGTGAGATTTCGACGTCGAATTTTGATGATTTTTGGTTGAGTGTACTTGTGAGCGAATGGGTGTTCGGAATTTGTGACTTTCACCCCATTCCGAGTTGTGGGCCCGGGAGAGCTTTGGGGAATTTCCCTAATTTTGCGCTTAGGATTCAAATTTATTTGTTGAACTAGTTTCTTGTAATGTTATTCACATTATGAAACTTATTTGAATAGATTCGGGCCATTCGGAGTTTGGTACTCATGGAAAGAACGTGATTCCGGGTTGATTTAAGCAGTCGAGGTAAGTGGCTTGCCTAAATTTGTGTTGGGGACTTCCCCCCTTAGGATATTTGATGCTAAATGTTGTGTGGGCGCCGTGTACGCGAGGTGACGAGTACATACATGGGCTGTTGTTTCAAAAATCTCATTTTCTTCCTTACTAAAACATAAATTGTTTTCTCTTCTATGAACTTGCTCTCATGTGATATATTGTTTAGTTTAGATTAGGAAAGCATGCTTACGTGCTTAATTGTCTACTTGATTTTATGTGCGCCATGTTTAGTTTAGCCCTTATATGCCGTATCTTTGATTAGTATAAACCATGTGATTTCGATGTTATGTTTGTCATTCATCCTACATAGCATATTTAAATTGGGACTACGGACGTATTCCGGGAGATCCCTCTATACTTCATATCGAATTAAGAAGGGAAGTTGGGACCGAATTAGGAAAGTCCATATCGAATTATCGGGATTACCGGTAAAGGTTTGTACAAACTCGAAGCAGGGAACAGTAAGAAGCTACCGAACAACTGGAATATATAACCCACTTAAAATGATATTACTCTTGAGGCAACAACCAAAGTATGATGTAGTTGTTAGGCTAGAATCACGCGTTGTACCCTTTTTCCCTTCAGTCGATTTTTCCCAAAAGTCTTTTCCGACAAGGTTTTTAACTAGGCAATAGTGGATCGTGTTGGCTTAGAATCAAAGACTGGTTAGGAACCAGAGTCGATGGTCACATCAACAGTACCGAGCCCTCTCGATGGTCGACCTAGAATACTGGGGGCCATCACCTAGGTAATGATTTTTAGCAAGGAAGGAAACTTTGTGCCTGAACAGTCTGGGCTCGATGAATAGGATTTATTATAAGAGCCAAACAATCAAATAAATCGTGCCCACGTAGACCACCAAAACCATAACACGAAGCTTGTACACACTTACAATCTTGTATATTACACACAGGAAAGAATGAATGTTTCTACCTTGCAGATACATATTTTGTCCCTTAAGACTATTACATTATGTTCCTTAAGGATATCGACCCCAAGGGACACCTCTATCTGGATCTAATAGATCACCCCCACTAAGAGAGTGTCATCCTAGACAAACTCGGATGGCTCGGGCTATCGAAGACCGGAGGTACAAAGCATATTAGGCAGTACCAGAATTGAAAAGGCTACGGCCACCATAGAAATGGCTCGGAGGCGTCCGAAGCCCTTAATCCAAACATAAGGCCTTTAAAATTCCAAACAGGTACGAAGGTTACCCTCAGCAAAATAATAGTCTAAACATCTAAACAAGCACTTTGGAGAATGCTTCTGGTCATATCGATCCCCCGCAAGTTTTAGACAAAATATACATCGAGAACAAGTCTTGTTTGAACCTCCGAACAAGAACTTGTTACTACGTTTTATTCCATTCTAAGGCATTTGAAATCTTTGAAATCATAAAGAGGATGCCAAAATAAATAAACTCAAGAATTGCCAAAAGAGAAAAAAAAAACTTATATACATTCCAAAAAAGACTTTACAAAGGCCAATGAAAATAGACTCCACAAAATAAATGAACAACTGTAAATGGTCAAATCTACCCTTGTACTATTGATTATAGTACTTAGAAAGGATTCATTATACTATTGGTACTTTTGAGTCCCTACCATTACACAATTAAATATTTATAGCCTCCATTAACAGAAGGGACACGTGTTCATTCCATGTGCAAATTGTCAGACCTAGTTAATAATACTCGTCTTTCATTAAGAGCCGACCCACCCAATACAACCTGCCCTATATAAATGAAAATGACCCTCCCCGTTTTACACCAATTCTAGTTTTATCTCTTTTTCTACGCTGAAGTTTTGTAGAGGGTGAAGGTCCTCATGCGCATGAAGTTTGGCGATTTAGGGTTCAACGAGTTCAAAGGTGCCATCTTTCTTCATGAAATTGTTCCCTTTTTCATAGTTTAGTCGATTTGTAATGCAATTTTGTTGAATGTTATTCTAGCTAGTATAGGGTTTGTGTTCTGGGGTTTCGACTATCTTAAAGGTGGTTTACGGTTTCTTCTTTCTATATTGTATACATTTTCTTTGTTATCTAGACAGTCCTATATAAATTTTCTTACTCTTTGTTGGTTAGTAAAGTAATGGGTCCTTTAAATCGTTTGTATATTGGACATTTTAGGTATTATTTGTTGTATTGCGAATTCTTTATTAAGAGAGGGCCCTTATAGTGCCACTTTAGATGCAAATTCAGTCTTTCTTTATTGTTGGGGGGCTCATATGTTTATTCGTATTTAATGCTTCTTTTGCTAGTTCCTTTACTGTTTTTTTTCTTTCTCTTCTTTGTTGCATGCATTCAGAAAGTCAGTGATGGTATTAATTTACTTAATATTAATTATGGTGGTGATTGAATTTGCAAGCCACAAGGGCTACTCAAAGAAAGTGCAGCACATTAAGAAAGGGTATGACCCATACCTTCTATCTTTTGTTGATTTAGTCAATGAGTTAATAGAAAATCAGGGGTTTGTAGGGGTTCAACAACTAATAGTTGAAGGCCCTTCTGGTACATATTATGAGATTGAAGGGTATGAGGGGATTAGACATTTGTTGAAGCTAATTTGTAATGAATATAAAATAATCAACATGTTTGCTATTGATGAATGTGATCCTCCCTTGCATAGTATATCCAATATTGTACATCACAGTGTATCTTATTCTACTGTGGATGAGTTTGGCACTGACTGTAGCTTGAGTGATATAGGGTCTGACTCTAATTCTGATTATGAAGGGTATGATTCTGAAGAACTTAAGTTGTTAAAATCACAAAAAAGGAACACAACTGAACAACTTCGTGAGTACAAGGAATTGCATAAGGCTATGACCTTTAAGGATACAATAGAAGCTAGAAAGTGTCTTAAGTTGTATTCTTTGGCCAATAAGAAATAATTGAACCTGGATAAGAGTGACAATACTAGGATTAGGTATACTTGCACAACACAAAAGACTGCCCTTTTTTTATTTAGTATCTAAGAAAAGGGATGTTAGGTGTTAAAATTAAGACCTTATACCCAAACCATGCTTGTGGCATCTCATTTGATAATTCTATTGTTGACTATCACACAGTAGCTCAATACCTTAAGAGGAAGTTACAAGATGATATAAAATATTAGGTAAGGGAGATGAGGATTGACTTGAAGAAGTATTTTGAGTTAAATGTTAGTCTTGAAAGTGCAAAAGGGCAAAGAGGATGGTATTGGAGACTCTAGAAGGCAGTTTTACCGATGAATACAAAAAACTTGAGGCTTATTAAAATTAAGGGAAAGTAATCCTGGAAGTGACATTATTATTAATATTTCAAAATTTGCACTTGCTGAAGGGAAATGAAGATTTCTTAGGATGTCCATTTTCTTTCAAACCATGAAGATGGGTTTTAGTTTGGGGCTTAGACCATATATTGGTGTTGATGGTACATTTTTTAATGGGAAGGCCAAGGGAATATTGCTAGTTTATGTTGGTGAGGATAGTACCAATCATTTCTACCCTTTGGAATGGGCAGTTGTTGACAAGGAAACAAAGGCAGCCTGGATTTGGTTTATCGAATTGCTGAAGAGTTTTTTCAACCTCAAAGATGGTGAAGGGATCACTTTCATGTCAGACATGCAAAAGGTAACTTTCCTGTTTATTGTATTTATTCTTTCATTTGCTTTGTTGTTTTATGCACACTAGTTGATACAAGTTTATTTTTGTTGATATGAAGATATGTAAGGATTAACTGAAGCAGTTAGAACTGTCCTTCCAGAAGCACACCACAGATTTTGTGTCAGGCATATTGAGGCCAACTGGTGCAAATTATTTAACACTGGACAAAACATGAAGATGCTATGGTGGTGTGCATCGACCACTTATGAAGAGGAATTCAAAGAACAAATTAGGAAATTAGGAGAATTGAAGAAGCAAGTTGTTGAGGGTCTATTGAAATATCCACCACAATCTTGGTGTGGAGCTTACTTGGATATTGTATAAAAGAATCAATCAGTTGATAACAACCTGATTGAATCCTTTAACAAATGTATTCTAAATGGTAGATTCAAGCCAACAATTACGATGTTGGAGGATATAAGACTCAAGGTCATGAACATAAAAAGGATATATGAAGATGAAGTGAAGACATGGGCTACTGAATTAAGTCCAAAAAGCATGGAATTGTACGGTGAGTATTTACAGATTGCTCAATGTTGTAAAGTCAATGCCAATGGTGAGTATGGGTATGAAGTGTCTGGGGGAGTATTAAACACTATGTTAGGCTGCATTTGGGGAGATGTACTTGCAGCGTGTTGAACCTTAGTGGAATCCCATGACTCATGCTATTGGAGCTATGCTCTATAAAAATATAGGCCCACTAACAGGAATGCATTGTGTGTTTAGCAAGGAGGCATACTAATTGACTTATAAACACAAGTTGCAGTTTGTTCCACGTGAAAAAGTTTGGAAAATTAAACCTTCCCGAGTAATGGACCACTAGATTTTGTGAAGATGGCTGGCAGGCCAAATGTTAAGAGGGATAGGGAGAATACTGAAGCAATTAAAAGGCAAGGAGGAAGGTCTTTATCCAGAAAGGGTAGGGTCATGACTTGTGGTAAATGTTGACAACCAGACCATAATGCAAGGACCTGTGCCATGATAAATATATCATATTCACTTTTATTTAGATGTATTTGTGTATATTACCTCATTTAGCTTCTTTGTTTAACAACCATCAAAGGGGAAAGACAAGGCAAAGCAGCCTCAAAAGAGGCATAGATCTTTAATAGATGAGGAAACATGAGAAGATATAAGCTTATCAGTACCTTTAGTATCTCAACCTAGTCAAGGAAATGAACTTACCTACATGCCAACACCTACAATTAGGAGAGTTGGGCAATCAAGCAATAATGTAGATGCTAACATCCCAGAATTTGGCAATGATGAAGATGTTGTTGTTAGGCCGATGACTATATCAGAAATTATGACAAGACTTCAAACAAGGAAAAACATTACTATACCAACTGGGACAAGGTCAATAAACTTCACAGGTGACATCAATGATATTAGTGAGCCCACAAATCTTCCATATACACCACCATCACTTACCTAGAAGGGACTGCTACAACTTGGAATCAGATAGAGAAGCAAAGGCAACAGAGGATTGGGAAGCTGCAAGCGAGGAAAGGAAAATGAACCTCAAGTTGGGACTATTTTTTTTTTAGGATTTAATTAGTGCAATCCGACAATACTTTTGTAGTATTTAATGGTCTTTGATGTTGTTGGTACTGAAACTTGAAATAGATGTCATCTTATAACATAGTAGTGTAAGTTATTGGGGTTATATAATGGCATCAAATTATCGGGACAGATAGTTATTGTTGTGACAATACATTTTAGAGGGTTAATGTTTAATGTCAATGATGTTGCCTTTATTTTGCTATTGTGTTGATCAAGATTTCCAAGTTATGATAGTTCCACTTCTACATATATATGTCTTGCTAATTTATAGTTTAGATTTGGATTGTAATGTTCTAAAATTATACTTGGTAAGCAGATGAAATATGCAGGTGTATTCTTCACTTCTGCATTTGTGTTCACTTGAAATATGCAGGTGTATTCTGGTGCAACAAAGCTAATTACTACATAAAGCAAGGACACTAATTCATGCAAGCTAATTTATGAGAACCAAAGCTTATGTGCAACTGATTACTATATAATGCAAGCAACTAGTGAAACAAAGCTAATTGATGAGAACGAAAGCTCTTATTGTAATCAAGACCTTTTTTAATACACACAAATTAAGAAGAACTGGATGCAAGGACATGAAATCAAAAACTTCATTGCAATTAACTTCATTCGAAATACAAATAAACTAATGAAATCAAAAAACTTATTCAAAATTACTACATAATGTCCACCAACACAATACTACATATTCAGAGATTCACTTCATCAAGAAAGCCGTAACAAATCCAACAAATAGCGCACATGAAATTATAAAGAACATCTTCAACTTCAACGCTTTTTCTTCCAACTCTCTTGCTTTGCTCGCTTCAACAATATTTATAGCCTCTAATGCATCCATTTTTTCCATCAGTATGTCTCTTTCAATATTGCACGCATCCAATTCCATATTCAATGTATTAAGTTGAACTTGAGCGACATCAACCTTCGACTTGAAATTGTTAATTACAACCAAGCTCTGTCCGGTAAGACTTCATCTCGCCATTCCCAAAAACCACATGATATATTCTTACAAACACAATCCAAACAACATATAATGAGAAAACTAACAAAAGCATATTTTTGTTTAAAATGTCAAAATTAAATAAATCTGTAGATACATACCACTTACTTCAGGTTTCGCGCACTTATAGAATCTCCTATCGGGATTGTAAATAGTGGTTGAAGTAAAGTGGTTGGAAATATCACCACAAAAGCACCTCCTTAAGTCTGAACAAGTTGTGCTAAGCCGCAACCATAACCCAAGATACCATCGCATGATATATCACATAACACAAATACTCGTAGCAATGATTTCTAATCATAGTAGCTGCTCAAAAAATTCCAATGCCGTTAATAAACCGCATATCAAACAAAACTTCATTCTAAAATCTTCGTACACTACACATGATGAATGAAACACGCAGAAACTCATAACCATTCATCAGATCCACCAGCCATGTAAACAAGAACTATAGCAAATTTCTAAGCTGACTTTCGATATTATCCTTCCAACCATGTTGTAATCAATTCTGATAGTATCCATTGTAGGTCTAGTGACCTCCTCTCATCCAACACGACCACTCTAGTGACATGACACATTCATACAATCTAAAACCACAACCCATGCAATCTGTGCACCAATAAGCAACATTCCAAATGTACTCAATCATGGAAAATGACTCAAACGAGCAACTAGCCGGCAAGCTCAACAAGTACCACCACAACGCAATGCTAAGAAACTACCACACACTTTTGAACCAAAACACACGAATATAACACAAGGGATCATATCTCAACATAACTCTACTGTAATGTGTAACCCCGTCCAAACCTTGATCCATAAGAAATACCTCAGCCACTATGCTCAAAATCAATAACCACGCGCAATTCGATATTAAGTACCCAAAATTCATTACCATAGCCGCGGAGAATCAGATGACACAATGCCACACAAAACTCGAAAGAACATAACCAATGCGCCATCAATCATGCAATTCCCAATTACTCATCTCGCTCAAATTCCGCTATAAGACCACAATAGATCTGCACCATGGGTGCCTAAAACAAACGAATCATCGTAGCATGGAAGAGTAACTCACAGATAATTTCAAAACATGAATAAGCTCAGCAACAACCGAATGGTAGATCTCTCATACACGATCATCCCACGAGGAATGCTTCTAAAATTCTTCCGTGCCGCATAGCAAAATTTGAATATCTGCAGTCGATCAACCAGAAGAGTGTTGTAGTAAAAGTGAAGTATCCATAAATAAAAACACACTGCCCATCTGAAATGTATACTCTCATCAAGTCATACCAAATAGTAATATAATTTACCTAGTTATCTGAAATCGTCCATGTTGCCTATGAATTTTATGACTTTCCCTTCAAAACTAAATTGTGGTCTCACTCACGTAAATCTCAATCCCGCACAACACACCACGTATACCA
The DNA here is from genome assembly GCA_005239505.1 of Nicotiana paniculata. Lineage (NCBI taxonomy): Eukaryota > Viridiplantae > Streptophyta > Magnoliopsida > Solanales > Solanaceae > Nicotiana > Nicotiana paniculata. The sequence continues at coordinate 8,544 of ML340791.1, read as the reverse complement.
TGCCATCATATAAAAAATACGAGAACTTCATAGTCCACTCCGAGTCATAAGCAACTACATACTCAATTAGCCAAGGACATTCCATTTGATTTCGTCCCTTATAAAATCACTATACACCACATACTCCTTGCGCCAGTAGGATATATACTCCTCGAGCCGTGGTAGAAACCATTGAGAACTCTTCGAAGCCCATTTGCATATAACCAAGCTATCAGAACTGAATATCTCTAACTCAACCTAGCCACGCAGGTCGTCAAAACCCAAGATCATTGCCACGAAACACCTGTAGAGACTAGCCGCGTCATAAGTACCTAAAGAACCGATTATAACCATTACTGTGTTTATTCAACATACTACCAAGCTGTCCTATTTCTCCAAGTCCCTTCCAAATTGTCTCCAAAATGATACTTATCCTTGCTAGAACAACTCGATACTTAACAAAAATTCACTACACAAGAGACCCTAGTATTAAACCACAACGCCCTAAGGCCCATAAGCCGCTGACTTCCCTCTTAAGCACCTCAAAGCACTATAATCGAGAAACCCACTCTAAAGAGACCTTATGTGGACCTAAAAATTTTCCTTCACCTTCTTGATACTGAAATGTGTAATCCACAATGATATAAAAATGCCACAAGTCACAACACCATCCAATGTAACACTCATTTTCTAGCAATATACAAATCTTGAAAATTCCAAATCGCTACATATAAATCTTGAATCTATTAGAACCATTCCCGAGAGCCATACACTCTACTCAAATTTCAATTAAACCGACCAAACGAATTGAACGACATGTTCCCCATTATCACACCAACACCCAAGGGAGTAACCCACACTCCTAAGCAACTGAGCAAATTCCTACTCCATGTACATTATATCCTTCACGAATAACCACTCAATTTTTTGTGATTCCCATCTACCAATAGAGTGTAATACAACCTGTATCTAGACATTCCTTTACCCAAGTCGTCCTCGATTTCAACCTCTACAAGTCATAACTGATTCACTTGTATACCCCGAACCGACACCAATACAACACATAATCGTGCAATCAATTCGTCGATAGAAGACTCCCCACTTGGCTAAAAGCCATGGAATAAAACATCTAATTATTTACAATAACCATACCCATGACTACTATAATACCATCGTGAGATTCAACTAAATCCTTCATCAGCTCATGCAACACAAACCACCTAGTACCTCAAATCATCTGCAAATCTCGCATTCATCCTCGTGATGGTTAAGCCAACTTCCATAACCATTCCAAACTCAAATTGCAACACAAATAATTCGTTGGTAAAGGAGAACTTTCTACAAAAACAACATAGGGACCACACACCCTCATGATACCCTAAAAAGATAACCCATCTGCTTTGCCTCAAACTGACATCTCTCTATACTCTTCGATAGTCATAACTATTACACAATCACTTAATCTTCCTGAGTTTGAACTCATAACACTACATGAAAATCTACTTCACTCCACAACTAAACATCATGAGAGGTACCTCAACACACCCATAACTCGAGATCATACGCCAAATCAAGATAGAAATCAAACATCCAATAGTCCTTACTACATCTCAAGTAAACTTTTCTCATCATATTCGAATAATTTGAACACATCTCGCAGTCACATCACACTCACCACATAGTCCTCCAATCAAAAATTCCACTAATAGGGACACCACCGGACATAGAAGTCCCAAAAGCACGTGCTCACACAATCAAATTCTGTGCTCAAGCTACCGTCAAAGCCTGGCCTCAAGTCCTCCGGACTGTCCCATCATTAGCATGCCAAAATCACATCTCGCACCTCAACCATGCAATCACAACTCGTGTTTGCACAGTTGATACCGAGTGTTCATGTGCGCATACGAATGCGTGGAAAGAATTCAAAGGGTTATGCTTCAAGCTTAATCAATACCGCACGATAAGGAAAGAAAGATCGCAAGTGTATCCGAAATTTCTTGTAGCCTTTCAAAGATAGGTATGGACTCTACTAGACACTTTCCCATGACTTGTAAAGCGTATGAACCTAGAGCTCTGATACAAACTTTTCACGACCCCAAATCCGCTAGTCGTGATGGTACCTAAGCCAACTCGCTAGGTAAGCCAACTAATAACTATCCAATTCGAACAATATTAACAAGACAATTAAACAAAAGTAATTTACTGAATCTTATACATTTCCTAAGGACTGTTAGTACAAATCATGAGCTTTTAGGAATAGCGTTTACAAAACTGAAATGAAGTAAATATATCATCTATTTGAAAAGTACATAAATAGAGTTTTATGATTCGAAGGCTACCATGAATAAGATGCAGCTACAGCCGGAACGTAGGTACATCTTCAAATCCATCTCTCATTAAACACAACAACTTCAGCAGCCAACATCTACACTCAGGTGCAGAAGTACAGTATGAGTACAACTGACCTCATGTACTCAGTAAGTAACAAACCTAACTTTAGGTTGAAGTAGTGACAATCTAACACAAAAGTCGGGTCCAATACCAATATTCCACAATAGTTCATAACAGCACAGTACAAGTAATAAAAGAAGTATCTCAAAAATAAAATGCTCAGCTTGTTCATAGTTTTCAGAAAATAGGCATGCTTTTCAAGTATCTTAGTGAAAGCCCAAATCTTTTGCCGAAATTGCCAAAAATACGAGTAAGTTTGAAGACTATGATTTTTCCCCAAAAAATGCTTTCAACAATAAGTAAGATATTTCATTTTCGAATAACATGAGGAATTACATCTCTATGCCGTCATGTCAAGATACAGGTAAAATCATAATTGTCACCAAAACTGGGTAGCATAAGGGAATGCATCTCTATGCATGTATCTCAAGTATGCATGTCAAATGAAGTGCCCCTCAATGATAAACTCATGTACTCACACTCTCATAATACTCAATATCACTATCTCGCATGCTCTCTTATCGTGCTCCATACTCAGCACACTCAATCACTCAGCACTGTTCAATACGTGTTGTGGTGTGCAACCCGATCCACATATATATAGCCATAAGGATCATCGTAGCGTGCAACCCGATACACATATAAATAGACATAAGGCTCGTTGCGGCATGCAACCCTATCCATATACATATATATAGTCAACTGAGCTCACTAGTGGTGTGGAGACTCCGGAGGGGCTCCTTCAGCCCAAGCGCTATATCGTTGCGGTGTGCAGCCCGATCCCATAAAATGTAATCAATATAACATGTTGTGGCGTGCAACCCAATCCCAAAATATCACTCTCACTCGGGCCCTCTGCCTCACTCAGGCCCTCGACCTCACTAGTCTCACTCACAGGCTCACAATGTTAGGAAACTAGCCTGACAACAATGATATGATGTATCAATAAATAGCAACTGAGACTAAGATATGATATGAATTCATGAATATGACAGGGTACAAAATATTAATGAAATCAGTGAGATGACAGTAAGAAACGACCACTATGGTTCCTAACAGTATCGGCATAACGGCTAGACATGATATCTAGCATGATTGACAGCTCAGTTACTTTATCACATAGTGAAAACACGGATATCAACAAAGTAGGAACATTATACAGTGCCATGGAAACAATAGAGTTCCAATTCACATGGTGCACGCCCACATGTCCGTCATCTAGCATGTGTGTCACCTCAATTCCAATCACATAACACGTATTTCAGGGTTTCATACCCTCAGCACTAGATTTAGAAGTGTTACTTACCTCGAACAAGCTAATACCAATACCAAGTAAGCCAAGCGATGCTCCAAAGATATCATCACGCACGTAGCGACCTCTGAATGGATCAAAACTAGACAAAAGAAACTCAAATACATCAAATAAATCCCAAGGAAACAATTCCATATGATAATGATCGAATCCTTAATCAAAACCCAAAACCGGAAAAAAATCAAACTCGGGCGTGGGCCTCGGAAATCGACAAAACTCACAAAATTCGACAACCCATTCAATTACGAGTCCAACCATACTAATTTTGCTCAAGTCCGACTCCAAATCGATGTTCAAAACTCAGAAATTTATATTATGAAACTTTAGGCCAAAACCCCCAATTTTCTCTTTAAAATTTACAATCCAATTACCAAAAACAAAGATAAATTCATGAAATATAACCAAATTCGAGTAAAGAACACTTACCCCAATTAATATGGTAAAAATTGCTTCAAGAATCACCTCAATTCGAGCTCCATAACTCCAAAAATGTGATAAAAATGACAATCCTCGAACTTAAAGCATTTTGCCCAGCAGATTTTGCATTTGCGGATAATTGGCCGCATCTATGCGAAAAAAGTCTCGCATTTGCGAGACGGCCTCGACCCTCCAGTGGTTGCTTCTGCGAACAGTTCATTCTCGCACCTAGGCTCGCTTTTACGTCCATCACACCTGCGCAATACCAGTCGCAAGTGTGGAACACCAGAACCAACAGCTTAGCAAAAACCCAAAATGCGATGAAATGACATGAACTTCATTTGAAACTCACCCGATCCCCTCGGGACCCCATATGAACATGCCTACAAGTTCCATAGCACAATACAGATATACTCGAGGCCTCAAAAAACATAACAACATCAAAACGACGAATCACAACTCAAATCGAAATCTATGAACATTAAACTTTTCAACTTCAATAATTCGTGCCGAAACATAGAAAATCAACCTGGAATGAACCCAAATTTTGCAGACAGGAACCGAATAACATAACAAAGCTATTCCAATCTCCAGAACAACAATCCGAATCCGAAGTCAACATCCGGTCAAAATTTTGAAGGTTTGGAAAGTTTAAATTTGAAACATTCTAGAAAAATCAAAATGCAATTTCGGCATATGCCCGAGCCCAAAATCACCAACCAGAACTAACAGAATCGTCAAAACTTCGTTCCGGGGTCAAATTCACAAAAAGTCAAAATTGGTCAACTCTTTCAACTTAAAGTTTCAACAATGAAATTCTTTCTTCCAAACTGATTCCGAATAACCTGAAAACCAAAACCGACGATTTACATAAGTCATAATACATCATACGAAGCTACTCATGCCCGTAAACTACCGAGCGGAGTGCAAATGCTCAAAACTATCGGTCGGATCGTTAAAAACACATTATATCACTAATATTTAATCATGGATACCATAGGGTATCACCCCACCACCATTGAATCATAAACGAATTAAAATTATTAAGAAATAATTTCCAGAAAATAGAAAAACGTCCTAAACACAGTCCAAGCGACCTTAAAACACCATGACTCACTGCAAGAGCAGTGTGTTTTTCTCATCACGTTGTTTTTTATGGAACCACCAAATTTAGGCTCAATCAGAGTCCGTCAAGTTCGCTGACCTCCGAAAACACCGGCAATTCGGTCAAAATCGATTTTTGTGTTTTTCTAGGATTTACCCAAAAAAGTCGAGATCATACCAATAAAATATCAATAAAACACAAATATATCTTGATTACAAGAATAATCCAAAAAATTTGCACAGTTTATTCACAAAACAGCAGTGTAGTATTTTCAGAAAACAACATATACATATAATTCAAAACCACACATAAACACGACATTCTTGTTTCATGAAAAAACTAGTTATCTAATTAGATGTGAGTGGGATCTAACACCAATTGATAGATTATAATAATCAGTGAAAGCAATCCCGGTATCAAAATCACATGTAATCTTGACAACTAGTATAAACGGGATTTCACAGGTTATCTCTTGAAGCGTGAACACGGCTCTTCCGTCACGTGAGCCTTCAATTTCATATCGTCTCGTTGAAATCTCTACCACCAGCACTATCACGATCTTTGAACGTTCCACGGTCTTCTACTATATTACCCAGATAATATCCAAATTTCGTGTGGGTGAAATTTTCTAGAAAAAAATGGGCTGAAATTCGGCCACCCTCTCTCTCTTTCTAACTCTAGGTGGAAAACCATATGTATTTATTGCACAAGTTTTAAAGGGTTAAATTTTAGAAATTAATATCTACCATAGTTAATTACAAGCTGTCCATTAAAATTCGTAATTTCACTCCTTATTCAATTTCGAATTTCATCCATTAAATCTTATTTAACTCCACATGTTAAGATTCAAATACTAATTAAATTGCTGACAATTTAATTTATTGATTATTTTATTTAGACTTTCACTTAACTTATTTCATGTGTCGGATACAAAATCCACCGGCCGGGTTTACAATAATAATAATATACACAGCTAATTATAATTATGTGAGACCCCATGTGTTTTTTCTCTCTTCTCTTACGTAATATACGTAATGTGGCGTGGTTATATAAGGTATATATGATTGGGTATAGAACATTGACAGAATACTACTGAAAATGTGTGGTAAGATCAAGGAACAAAACTAAAGCTTTAGGTCAAAGGAATCCCTTAAACAAAGGTTCGTGGTTAAAAGAAATGACTCGGGTAGCACCCCGCGCGTTAGGAAGGTTTAAGTTAACTTGCACTTGTGGGATAAGACTAAGAGTATCTAATATGATAAGAATAATGTGTTATGAGGTATTATAATATCACACTGGTCACATGTTAATTTTTGGAGTCAAGCAAGTTGCGAAATAAAGGTCGGCAAAAGTTATCGTAAATTTCTCTAATAAATTTTCTAAACTTTGGGTCAAATGTATCAGATTATTTCTCCCACTATATAAAAATCTATGGGACCTACAACCTACCGAATAGAAGGTCTACGAGTCTAGTTTGCAACCAAAAAAACCTCACATCAAACTAATATTGGAGTAAGAAGTTATGACTGTTTTACCACGGACGATCCGAGCGTAAACCGGGTCGCGAATCGGGTCGGGTCAAACAAGTAATATAAGTCGGAAAATCCGACTTTTAAGACCCCAAAACATTTCATCTTCGTCCCAGAACAGTGAGAAAGCTGAAGAGAGGGTTCCATGGTGTTCTTGAGTGATTAAGGTGCGTTTTTAACGATTTCTATCGTTAAAGTTTGCCCCCGTGCCTAGAAACGCAATTGTTTTCCCCTTCTATTAGCTGTGTTTGGAGCTATTGTTGGAAGATACAAATTTGTTGTTCTTGCTGGTTCTTCAAGCTTTATACCTGGTTTTCCAAGGTAATCATCTTCAGACTCTTTTATGATCGTTTTTACAAAGTTCTACGGACGTTTCGTCAAGTTAGGGTCATATGGAATATCTGCCGATTTAAACTCAATTATGAACTATTTATAGGTGCATATAAACTGCATATATATAGTGTTTGTGAAGATTAGGACGTAAGTAACAACGTTCGTGAAGGAACTACCGGCATTCGGACGTTCGTTGGAAAGGTATGTTAAGGTTAAGCTCTGTCCTTCCTTTTAGAACGAATTCTGGGAAATTCCTAAGACGCCAAATGCGGTATTTTACTATTCTATTGCTAGGAAGACCTTCTGAGAAAGTCATTAGGATCGTAGCTGAAGTATTTTCATGATGCTATTAGGATGAGATTCCACTTGTTCGGTTAAATAGGGTATTCGACATCTATATATGTCATTTTGTTGGATTTCTTAACTATATGTCTATATATATGAATTCTTATTCGTATTTGGGTGTGTGACTTAAAAATAAAGGCATTTCGTATTTGCGATCAGCCCTTCTTCCTTGTTGAAGTGTATTTTAAAATATCTAAAGTGATACGTCGATTTTCAAAAATCTTAAATATAATTTTTATGTTTAAACTACTAAAACACTTGATTTTTTGAAATACTTTCTTTTACTAGTTATCAAGAAATCAGGTATAAGGACTAATGAAGCACCTTAAGCTTTTTATGAACATCTTCAGAGTTAAGTTATCTTTCTAAAAGTCGAGTTAAGTTTTCAAGCTTATAAAAAAGAAACATATAAGGTTCCACGAGACATTTGTATGCGATACGAAGGTGATTATGAGATTATGAGAATAAGACTACCAATGAGCTAAGATAGACTAAGTTTNAGACATTTGTATGCGATACGAAGGTGATTATGAGATTATGAGAACAAGAGTACCAATGAGCCAAGATTGGCTAAGTTCTTGTTATGGCCTATTATGTGCATTCAAAGTTCATATCATACATGGCATATTATGCATGGACTTCGAGCTATAATCTGAGGTAAAGGGCCTATTGGCCCGAAAGACTATATATATTGTACAGATGGCCACAGGTTGGCAATATGTTACCGGTTAACTACCGGGAGAGACCGTCATTGCTAGCATTTGGTTGGGTATGTCATGCATTTGCATCAATATATATGTATTCACGACATACGATTACACGAGCATACCATGCATATTTGATTACTATGAGGTCGGATGTCGGCCATTGAGGCTATCAGAGTTTCAGTGTCAAGTGGTATCTCTATTACCCTTTTTACATCAGTTATGTATGATTCTACTTTCTGCCTTAAATACCAGTACATTTTTATTCGTACTGATGTCCCATTGCCTGGGGACACTGCATTTTTATTTCGTGCATGCAGGTCCAGGTAGGGACTCTGATCGACCCCTCCGCTAGGATTTCGGGGTTCA
>ML340789.1:0-42275 GCA_005239505.1 Nicotiana paniculata | reverse complement strand
TTAACAATTAACCGGTAAGAACCCGTAACCGCAACCCGTCCGGTTAGAAAAAAAACGTAACCGACCCGGCCCGGCCCGCCCATTAGACACCCTTAATGAAAAGTTGCCCTCATACTTTTGTCTGAGTTGTGGTGGTGGTGGTGGTGGTTGGGGGGAGGGGTACCAAAGGTGATTCCTTAAACACAAAAGGCCCTCTTTCTCATTTTTGGACAGTCATCCAAATTTAGGCAGAGATTTCCTTTTTCAACTTTCTGTATTTTCCATCTTTTGGTTGCTTTCATTCTTTGCTGACTGCGATATTTCTTGCAAACCTTGAGTTGTTGAGTGTTTTAGAGAACCATTTAGATATGGCTTGGGAAGTGAAATACCTTCAAGGACTCCACTCCACCCATCTATGATGAAGACAGGTTCAAAATAGTGCCCGATGAAATAATCAAATTAGTTTAATTTTTGAATTTTGTGCTACTTTGTTATTGTTTTGAGTTTTCAAGTTTTGCCCTTGAGCTTAAAAATCTTGGCTGCATATAATTTGCCTGGGCATTGAAAAGAATATTGATGGGTGGCACAAAAGAAAAAAAACAAAAGTTGTTTTTAGGATGGCACAAAAGAAAAAAGAAAACCCTCTAATTTTTAGGAATTTTATGCGGTGGCAACCAAAACTTTTACGGAGTTGTGTGAAAAAGAAATATTTTTCGAAAAAAAAGGGAAAATAACACTGTATAGCTGCTCTCAAAATAATTATCAAAAAAAAAAAAAATATATGTATATATATATACACACACACGTTTTGTATGTTATATATAAAAATTATACAAATTTTATGCACGTTTTCGATTACTGAACGTACATAGTTTCTGGCGCGGATTAAAAATGATAATACGCCAACAAGAAAAAGTAGTAAGTCGATAACAATTAAAGTAATACATCGTTTAATTTTAGGAATTTTTACATAGATATGCTTAATTACAAACATATTTATTACTTTTCTAGTGGTTCTTTTTTAATTCCATATCTCATATATAATTACCAATTGTATATTGCATAAAGTACCAAATTGACTCCCATCTTCTCCGTTTTTCTGTCTCCTCCCACAAATCCAAATCTCTTCACCGTAAGGTCTGGAGACGGTAGTGTGTATGCAAACCTTACCCCTACTTTGTGAGAATATAGGGGCTGTTTCAATATGCCCTCGGCTCAAAAAAGCTTTTCATCTAAAATTGAATACACTATTCCACCGTTGAAACTTAATACGCTATTAGAATTGGGGGTTATGACAGCGAGTTAAATGTAGGACGGAAAGGAAATTGAAGTTTTTAAGGACCAAAGGCATAGTTCTTATGTTAACAGAGTGATGGACTGGGTCAATTCCTTATTTCTATTGTAACTCAGTTGGACTTTCACGGTCCAAATTGAAATTCGTTCTTATGTACAGCATAAACAAAGTTATATGACTAGTTAAGAGCTTAAACTCCATCGGCAGCTTTGAAAGTCGGGTTCTGTAAAATTGTTATTTGTTTAGATTTGATGTTGTTGCAAATAATTGGGAATATCCTATGGAGTTTGTATCTCAATTTTGGGTGAGTTTGCTTAAGATTAGAGTTGGTTTAATTAAAATTTCATATTGAAACTCGGAAAAGAAGAAGAATAATGTTGTACAGTCAGATTTCTTTATAATCGCATCCTCATATAACAGTCATTCACTATAAAAAAGCTAAACTTTTCACGTAACTAATTCTTTAATGTTATATTTTACCTCTCTATAATAACTTTTTATCTAAACAGTGTCTCTACTCCCAGGGATGGCAATAGAGGCGGGGCGGGGCAGAGCGGGTTGGGTTACAATGTTTGCGGGGCAGGGCGGCTCGTAATTTTAAAAAAAAATTAACGCGGGTTGAGTTACGGGTCAAATTTTTTATTCTTTTGAACTAAAACCTAAAAGACTAAACGCTACTAGATCTTAATGCTTTTTTTTTTTCCCCACTTCTTAATGCTTTTGGTGTGTAATTAATTTCTTATCGTTGGGTTTAAAATGTTCCTTTCGACCTCAAATATATTGGAAATGATAGCATTTTTCTTTGTCAGATTACTTTCTATTTTTTTCAAATGTTTCATGATTAATTTTCACCTAACTTTGAGTTGTGAAGGGAGATTGATTAAGCTACATTTTATTAATGTCATGCGTTGTTCTTGCAGGGCCACTGATGTAATTTCTACGGACTATACAAATATAGGTGACATGCATTATGATTTTCAGTACAAGATACCAAATTAAAAAAATTAATTTGGGACTCAATATTTTTCATGAAAGTTGACTCATTCGTGATTATGTATAATTGTTCTTCTATGGAATGATCCAACAAAGGAATACTTATAACTATCATCCTTGATTAAAATAGATTTTCAAAATTTATGTAAATAAGTTTACCGGAGTAATGCTCACAGAGAAAAAAAAGTTACCTTCCACCAACATATATAGTTACCAGAAAAATGAGCCAAATTAATTTGGGAAAATTATCAAAAGATACCAAATTAAAAAAAAAAAAAAAAAAAATTATGCGGGGCGGTTAAAAACAACAAATTTTGTTTTGCGGGGCGGGACGGGTTGGAGTCTTCGCGGGTGTGGGCGGGTTTCCCTCGCAACCGCCCCGCCCCCACCATTTGCCATCCCTATCTACTCCCTCGGGGTATAGGTCCTCTACTTACTCACTATCCTCCCCAAACCCCACTTGTGGGATTACACTGTGTTGTTGTTATTGTTGTTGTTGTTGTAGTATAACAACTTTGTACCTATAAAAGCAACATCCATCTTTATAGCAGTACGCTCTTTGTAAAATTCCCCTCTATAAAATCCATGTAAATCTCTAATAAGATCACCAATAATAAGTTTAAAGATTTTGACCTCAACCTACTGCTACTTGGACTGAGATAGAAGATTCAATTGTTAACCTCTTAGATTACCTTAAAGGAAAAGCTAGTAGATATCTTTTTGTTGAAAGTTTGGATATCTTCGCTAAACCAAGCGTTATATCGCTAGTAAAAGACTGAAATCTACGAAACAAGCTACAACTACAGATTTTTTCCATCAATCTTAAAAGAATTTAATCTTCTAGTAGCTTTAAAATGTATGCTTTAGAGATAAATTTTTTACGAATTTATTAATAATGTGTTAGCTTTCTTTAATATTTAATTAGTAAAATTTACATATCTTTTGAGTATTAAAATTTGAATAGTTTTCTTATCTTCTATATGTAACACTAAAATACATATGAATAAAACATGTGGAAAATATGTGAATATAACCTGGTGAATACAGATAAATACAACCTAATGAATATAGATAAATACAATCTAATGAATATTTCATTCATCAGAATTGATTTTTTTTTTTTAAATACATATAAATATAACTAAATTCAAAACGACGTTTTGTATCAGGGATTGTGTATGATCTTTGAATATTAAATACATGTATTCAAATATCCTGTTGAAATACATATGAATACAACCTATTAAATTAATATGAATGCAACCTGTTGTATTCATATGGATGCAAGATGTTGAATACAAATTAATACAATATGTTGAATATATATATGAATACACCTGAATACATATTAATACAATCTGTTATGTACATATGAAGGTCTAAATATGTATTGTATAAAGGTCTCATAGACTCAGCCCTCAGCTCCGTCGTCGTTGTTCAAGAACAACCTTAATATCGCCTCATCAAGAGGGTCACGATTCTGACTCGAAACTCTCAACCCTTAAAAACCCTGAATCTCATTGTTCCCACTCAACCTGTACAATAGACGAGCAAATCATGGCAAGACGTTGCATATCGTTTTGGAGGATTCTTTTCTCTACCAGTAGACCATCAACAGTCAATTCCTCTCCAAGTGTCCAATCCATTCTAGGCCAGCGCCTTCAATCTTGCCGCAATGGAGATGGCGTGTATGAAATTAGCGTGGTGACTGGGAATGGGGAAGAGCTAGGCGATGTGGGTGAGAGAGATTTTTGAGTTGCAGAATCGTGGTTTCTGGCAATAGGGGAAGAGAATGACGTGTATCAAATTAGAGAGAGATAGAACGTGGGAGTGAGAAGTTTACATCAAATACGATAATTATGTGAGAAAAATATGAAAAAGGAGAGAGAAAAATAACAAATAGCGTATATGGTGGCTTAAGGGTAGGAGGTAACAATAAATAGAGTTTTTGCTATAAGAATTAAAAGGTCGCTATAGAATATAATTTTTTTAAATGATATTTATTTAAAATAATAAGGTGTTAACCTTTGCTATAGGAGGTAAAAATTCCTTTATTTAATCCATATATGTTGGACTTATAATAATCCAATTATATTAGCCCAATAAATTTATTTGAACTAATATATCTTGAATTTAAAATATAGTCNATATATATATATATATATATATATATATATATATATATTCGATTTGGTTCAACATTTTTCCATTTCTTTTGATAAGGTGGAAATAGAGTGTATATAAAGATACATTCTCTTCTCCTTTTCTTGTCTAAAATGACAAATTATGACAAATTATTACGACATGGAGAGAGACTTGGGGCAACAACCTTGCTACTTGTACTCATAAATATCGATGAACCAGAAGAGAGGAAACATAAACGAATAAATTTATGCAAACCTTTTTCTCCTGAAACAAAACTCTAGCTCTTGAATCCAATCTCAATGATCTCAATTAGCATATAAGTATGTGGCAAGAATGAAGAAATTGGGAGATATCAATCGTTCTTCTTCTTGTTTAACGACCAAGTATTCAAGAATGGCTTACAACAACAAAAATTGGAGCATCAGGTAAAACCAAAACATTCTTAAGTATTTTAGACATGTACTTCTTCGTAATTTCTATTCGTGTTCCACATAAATATGACACGAATATTAGATATAACAGATTAGGAACTAGAAGTATATTCACATTTTTATACAAAACATTATAAAAGTAGTGTTTAAAGGTTAAAGATTCTTTTAACTTTACCTGAGCATTTTGATTTATTAACTTTTTACTATGAGTCTTCCCACTTCATAATAGTAATAAAAATATTAGATATAACAGATTAGGAACTAAAATCTTTTGGAAAAACATTTATCTGTCTTTCATGGGCGGAAACAAAAACTCTTACTTTATAATGTATATGTATTTTTTTTTTTTTTTTCAAAACCAACATTTGACAATATTAGGATCCTTTTAGATTTAAAGAATATCACAAAATCATTATCTCATATTATATTCTGCACCTTGTACAATTACAATAGGTCAAACAATTTTATACCTAACAAAACACGAAAAATAATCTAGATATAATTTTGCAACAAAACATTTTTGTTATGATACACTTTTATCGAATTCTTTTTTTCTTTTTGAAACCTACTTGATCACCCCATTTGCAAAGAAGAGAGAAGAGGCTAAAATAGTTGTTGCATTCAATGCATGATTATTTCGTCTTTGTTCTATTTCGTTTATAAAATCTACCCCTATTTTATAAATTAATTAATGAATACAAAATATATACTGTATGTAAGTTCTTATAATTCAATCATAAAAGATTAAAAGTAATATGCACTCACACTTTAATTGAAACTATTTTGATTTTGATTTAAAAGGATGAATGCACTTGTCACGTTACAAGCGAGTTGGAAAGAAAAAGTAAACTCGAAGAAGACACGTGGCATTGAAAAGGTCCAGAGTGCACAAAGTACGTATTCAATTGCAGTGAGCGGTTTTGTCGTCCATTGTTGCATCTAATCACTATTCTGACGGTGTGTAGTTATCAACTTTCCCACTTTCTTCTTCACTCTCTCTCTATATATATAGTAGAAGAATATAGTCAGTTCATTAAAATTACTACTGTAGAAAATTAAAACGAATAAGTTGCTGTAGCAGACAGATAAAAAGATACCAACAACAATGTCAAGCAATACTGCTGGTCAAGTCATTCGTTGCAAAGGTACTTTCTTTGATTTTGGTTGTCCAATTAGGGGAGCATTTTTTGATCAGGTCATTTTGCTGCAGATTAATGATGTTTTCTGTTAGTATCTTTTGTCAAACAAATTGATCTGGTTTAATTTGTCCTCTATTCTTTTTATTTTTTATTTGTGCCCAATTATGGGTAGTATTTTTGTATATATGAAGCACGGATTTTGATTAGATGTGTAATTCAGACGAAGTTGGTAAAGTTTGCTTAGTTATTTGTTACTGCCATTCCACACTCTTTTCTACATTCTTATAAATGAGTGGTTTAGTCTTATGTTTGGCCAAGCTTTTAAAATCTACTTACGGTGAGAAGTACCTTTTTTTTAAAAGTATTTTAAAAAAAAAGTATTTTTAGTGAGAAACATTTTGTATTTGCTTAATTAATTTAAAAAGTACTTTTAAAAAATAATTAGTGTTTGGCCAAACATGCTATTAGTATAACAAGTATTTTTAGGTAGTCAGTAGTCACTGAATATAGGTTTTTTTGTTCATGAAACATAAATGTGTTTTCTTGAGTCATCTAATTGTGACCTTCTTTTCGGAACAAAGGAGTTAGTATAATCATGCTATTTTGTATTTGCATGGTCTGTTTGGATCATCTGTACTCCTTTGTGTGTGTTTTGACAAGTGGTTTCCTTTTCTGAATCAAATGTTAATTGTAAAAATTTCCGTTTACTTTCCTTTTCGGCATCCTTAGTTGAGCAAATCTTGATAAATTTTAGGTTCTTTTTAATGTACTTTTGATTGATTTGTCCGCGAACGAGTGATTAATTGTATTGTGAATGTGAATGTATAATGTAGCTGCGATTGCATGGGAAGCGGGGAAGCCATTGGTGATAGAAGAAGTGGAGGTGGCACCACCACAGAAAAGTGAAGTTCGCCTCAAAATTCTTTTCACCTCCTTGTGCCATACTGATGTTTACTTCTGGGAAGCTAAGGTACTTTCTTAAAGCTAGCTACGCTACATTTTCTAACTTAATTATTTGGTGATGGCGTTGTTAACTCACACTCTGTCAGGGAACTAATTGAATATATACAAAGTTTGGTTGAGTGATTACATTACTCTGTTAGAATGTACAATGCTATACTTATGGTTAACTATGTGATCCCAAAATAATAGTTTCAATGAGATTTTCTTCACACTTTTAGTTGTCTTATCTGTTTTAAATTGTTTCATGTGTGCTTTTACTTCTCTGCTAATAGTACTTGTTTTGCAATAATGGTCATCCCTGTAATGGAATTTTCCTAGTGTTCCTTTTTGAAATGTTTCCCTTTTGTATTGTCTATGTTGTTGGTGTGTTTATTATTTGAAATCCCTTCTTTTGTTGCAGGGGCAAACACCACTATTTCCCCGTATTTTCGGACATGAAGCTGGAGGGTATGAGCCTTTATATTAGTCCAGTTTTTTTAAATTATTTTCAAACTTAATCAGTATATACTAAAATACATTTCCATTTGTGTGGCTATAGAATTGTGGAGAGTGTAGGTGAAGGTGTTACAGATCTACAACCAGGAGACCATGTTCTTCCTGTGTTCACTGGTGAATGCCAGCAGTGTCGACACTGTAAATCAGAGGAAAGCAACATGTGCGACCTCCTTAGAATAAACACAGACAGAGGAGTTATGATCCATGATGGTCAGACAAGATTCTCCAAGGATGGAAAGCCGATATATCACTTTGTTGGAACTTCCACCTTTAGTGAATACACCGTTGTCCATTCTGGATGCGTCGCCAAGATTGATCCACAGGCACCACTTGACAAAGTTTGCGTTCTAAGTTGTGGAATATCGACAGGTTGGATTGAACTGTAGCCAATTACTTATTTGTTAAATGAAATACTAGTTATAATTGGATATCTGATGGAGTTCATCTATTCTGAAGGACTTGGTGCAACTCTCAATGTTGCCAAACCTACCAAAGGTTCTACTGTAGCTATTTTTGGCTTGGGAGCTGTTGGCCTTGCTGTGAGTACATATTCCACCTTCTATTTTTCTTATGTAGTTTTCGTTGTCATAGCCGTGTGAAATTTGAGAATGTTTTCCTTGTCATTTTGACAAAATTATTAGGCTGCTGAAGGAGCTAGGATTGCTGGGGCTTCTAGGATCATTGGCATTGATTTGAATCCCAGCAGGTTCAATGATGGTGAGTGCATTGATTTTCTATGAACAAGAATGTCCATAGTTATTTCTGATAAATTTTTGTATTGATTCTATGCTTTTTTTCAAAATTTTCACAGCCAAGAAGTTTGGTGTCACAGAGTTTGTGAATCCAAAAGATTATGATAAGCCTGTCCAGCAGGTTTGTCCTTCACCTTCACTTCTTCACTACTACACATAGCATATCTTTGGGAGTCTTTTAACTCCTTACAACATTACTTACGTTAACGGAGGGATGATTTTCAGGTCATTGCTGAGATGACAGATGGAGGTGTTGACCGAAGTGTCGAGTGTACTGGAAATTTCAACGCCATGATTTCTGCTTTTGAATGTGTTCATGATGTAAACATATTATCTGAAAATCTTCTTGATCGCTTTTACGTGTTAGACACAAATGTAAATTCAACTTTATGTTACTTGATTACAGGGTTGGGGTGTGGCGGTGCTTGTTGGTGTGCCAAACAAAGACGATGCGTTCAAAACTCATCCAATGAATCTGTTGAATGAGAGGACTCTCAAGGGCACCTTCTTTGGCAATTACAAGCCCAAAACTGACCTTCCCTCTGTGGTGGGCAAGTACATGAATAAGGTGATTCTAACACAATAACAGTTCAACTTATACACAGACATTGTAAAGAATGTTTACAATATCAATGAAGTTTTACTTGCGTCTTTTCGGCCGTTGGGGCATACAAGTTAAAACATTATCCCATGACACTTATTTATGCTCATCTTTCTTCTAGATTTATCAGCCTGTTTTCAGCTAATTGGTGAGCTGGAAAATTTTACAGGAGCTAGAGCTGGAGAAATTCATTACCCACCAAGTTCCATTTTCAGAGATCAACAAAGCATTTGAGTATATGCTGAAAGGGGAAGGTCTACGTTGCATGATCACTATGGGACATTGAAACGTTAAATAAGAATTAAAGATTGTGGGTTGTTCCTAGTATATCTAGTCTTTATAGTCTGATACCCAATAATTAACAATATTTTAGGTAATGATGTGAGTAGTTTGTGAAGCCAAAACATATCTCTTGTCAAAGGCTTTAGTTTAATTTCCATATTATGTAATAATATTACTATATGTTTCGAAAGGCTTAAGTTTGATTTCCATGTTTTATTATGATATTCCGCTGTTAGATTCAGCTTCAAGGGGAAAAAGAAAATTCTGTTCTCCGGTTTTTAAATCACCAAAAAGGAGGGAAATCACCAAAAAGGAGGGAACTAAATATAATATATTAGGGAATTGAGGGTTGTTTGACCAAAAAGTAATAGCTTTTTTGCTAAATTAATTAGAAGATAAATATGGTGAAAGGTAAATTTTAGTCAAATATAATAAATTTTAAATTTAACACGTGTTCAAATAATAAAGTCAAATGATGCCTAAAATCAGTTATGAGGTTATTAAATGGAGTTGTCGACAATAATGAGCAATAAATATGTAAAATGACAATAAATGTAAATAGGAAGAATGGTTCACTGAAATATTGAATGGGGTGGATGATTCTTCCCTCCGATAACAACGTGTGACAAATAAATATGAAAATGAATAAAGCTTTCTCGGATCACCGTAGAAAGATAAAGTTTTGTATTATATTACAAGAGTCAACTTTATACAAGAGTTCTTATCAGAGTGAATCTTACATACCTTTTGTCCTCTTTCTTTTACTATTTATATAGGATATTTTCAAAAATCCTAAAAAGTACATCAGAATAATATTCAATAGAATAATTTTTTTGGTAGTTCCAAGATTATACTAGCTGTTATTCCTACTCTTCGCTACTCGACCTCGGTCTTAATGTCTTGTTCGACGGTTCCTTGTTGTTAGGTAAGGGTGTTCATAAAAACCCGAAAAATCGAACCAAACCGAAAATCGAAAAAATCGATACATTTTAGGTTTGGTTTGGTTTTGGTTTTGAATTTTAAAAACCGATCAAATTTAATTTTGTTTTTGTTTCAATCAAAAAATAATCGGGAAAAAACTGAACCAAACCAACTATAAAAATAGCTATTTAAATTTATTATTATACATATATATATGTATATTTTTTATATAAAGTTTCTAAAATTTTATGGTATATATTAGTCATTTATATTTTTAGTCTAGTTCTTTGCTATTTAATAATCTAATTCTTTGCCTTTACATTCTACTTTGATTGGTAATTTTCTTTCGCTAAGTATAAAAGAATTTATTTCATGCTAAAAATAAATCGATTTTTAATTGAATACTTAAATTATTCATCACTATTTTATTCAATTATCATTAATATATCTTGGTAAGTGATAAGTTTCTCAAAGAGCAATTGATTTGATAGTGTTATGTTGAAAATGTAGTCGCCGAAATATGCGTTTGGTAGTGTATGTCTCATATTTAAGAAAAAAATCGATAAATAACCGAAAAAATTAAAAAATCGACAAAAAACGAATCGATAAAAAACCGACTTATTTGGTTTGGATTGGTTCCAATATTTAAAAAATTGACTTACTTGATTTGGTTTCTTTTTTGAGAAAAATCTCCCCAAACCGAACCATGAACACCCTTATTGTTAGGTCCTGCTCGACCTCGGCCTTAATGTCTTGCTCGGCGGTTCCTTGTTGTTAGGCCCTGCTCAACCTCGGTTATTGCCCACGTTGAGGCCGTGATTCCCGCACTTAATAACTTCTTCATGCCGAATTTTCTCAATCGGAATTTGACCTATACAGTTAGTCCATCCGCTTATCGAGGTCGTCTTTTGGTCGACTCAATGAGCGGACTTCATCAATAGCAATTCTGGAGAAATTCTGACGTGGTGGTCGAGCAGGGGTGATCGTTGCCGATATAATGATGTGTCGCTCTGAGAGTTGTGGTTAATGAAGTTGGTGCAAGGTTACATCACAGCCACATGCGTCATTATTGCACATCTTCCCGATGCGTTGCATCGTTCCTCGAGCCCCTGTCGTTTCGATTCTAAGGCCACTGGCGGTTGTTCACATCGGTTGGAACACCCTGGTTATCTATAAATAAGGAGGGGAAATCCTCCCAGAGAATTTTCTGCATGCATTCTCTGAATTCTTCAATCTTGCACCTTGCATCTCCTTCTTCCTCTTGTGTTAATACTTCCTGTAACTTCTACCGTCACCACCCTTTCTTTGTTTCCGTCTCCACCGCATAAACACTAGCAAAAGATGACTAACGTAACTCCCAACCCCGAGGTGGTCTCAGACCCAACTTCGCTATCGGTGGCCATGCCTTCCGGTGGAGGATAATCCATTGTTATGGAGGACGAAAGCTTCCCCATTGAGGAGGAGGTCGTTCCTCGTAACCCAAACTCCCGGTCGGACTTCTCGAAGGAACCTGCTCAAGACCGCGAGCCAGTAAGGTCCGAGATGTAGGCGAAGCATATAGCCGTCCTCAGATCCAAATACAACATCCCTGCTCACGTTGACATGGTTCTAGCAGGGGACGATGTAATACAGGTTCACCAGCCCTGGTACTGCGCGTTTTATGCCTACCCGTTCCAAGTGGTTTACTCTCTCCCTCTTCCTCCGTTGGTGGAGGACATCTGCCGTTTCAATGGTGTCTGCCCGGCCCAACTTTCCCCCTACATCTACAAGGTCTTCCTCATGCTAACAAAGTTTGCGGAGCTGGTCGGTTGTAGAGTTCCTATCCACCATCTATTGCACCTCTTCACGCCCATCTTCCATAGGGACACGGTGATTCACCTTTGCCACCGCGGAACCAAGGGGTTGGTGGCAGGAACGGATGACAAGGCGAATCGCCGATTTTAGTTCAACTATTTCTTCGTCAAAATCGAGCACGTGGTGGCAAACCCTAGTGGGTTTCCCGAGCAGTGGAATTTTGCTCGTAAGTGTCCTTTTTAATTGAAGTACGTTCTTTCCCTTCGTGACTTACTTGTTTTCTTTTCCCTTCGTGAAGACGAGAAACATCCTCCTTCTTTGGTCGCCGACATCAGTGACTGGGTGGCCCAAGTCCTGCCCCACACCGTAGGGATCCGCGACTGCGCGTCCTTCAACAAGAGGTTCGGGCCCAAGCCCTCAACCGGTAAGTCGGATTTCGTCTTTTAAATATTTTGATCTCCCGTTCCTGCATTTCGCCATGCGGTTTCCTCAGCCGGGAGGCAGTTCGTACTGGCCGAGTCTGTGCGGAATGCTTCCTCTCAGACTCCGGCATTAAGTGAATCTGGCTGTCAGATGGTCGTTCCATCAGTGGAGACCCCGGCCTTCCCGGTACTGTCTTCAATCTTTCTTTCCCATTTCCTGCCATGTTAGATCGCGCAAGAAGGAAAAGGAAAGTTCTATATTTTGTTGTTGGTGTATTTGTTTAAGATCTAGAAAACTATGACTTTGACTAGAAAATTCCCACAGACGGCGTCAAATTGTTTGACCAAAAAATATGAGACTTTTTGCTAAACTAATTAGAAGATAAATAAGGTGAAAAGTAAATTCTAGTCAAATATAATAAATCTTACACGTGCTCAAACAATAAAGTCAAATGATGCCTAGAACCAATTATGATGTCATTAAATGGAGTTGTTGAGAATGAACGAAGGGACAATAATGAGCAATAAATATGTAAAATGGCAACAAATGTAAATAGGAAGAACGGTTCAGCCAAATATTGAATGAGGTGGATGATTCTTCCCTCTGACAACAACGTGTGACAAATGAATATGGAAATGAACAAAACTTTCTCGGATCTGATGAGTGAAAAGGCAGAATAAACAACAAATTCAATCACGTGGAAAGATAAGTTTTGTATTATATCACAAGAGTCAACTTTACACAAGAGTTCTTATCAAGGTGAATCTTACATGCCTTTTGCCCCCTTTCTTTTACTATTTGTATGGGATATTCCAAAAAATCCTAAAAAGTACTGCATAAGGAATATTGAATAGAATATTCCTTTTGGTAGATCCAAGAATATACTAGCCGTTATTGCTACTCTTCGCTACTCGACCTCGGCCTTAATGTCTTGTTCGGCGGTTCCTTATTGTTAGGCCCTACTCGACCTCGGCCTTATTGCCCACGTTGAGGCCGTGATTCCCACACTTAATAACTTCTTCATACTGAATTTCCTCAGTCAGATTTTGACCCATACAAAGGTGAGCTCGTGTCTTCGAGGTGAAGAGTTCAAATCTCATTAAAATTTCATCAGTATAGAATCCCCTCGAGTCAACAGTCTAGATCTCAAAATAAGTTTCATAATAGGGCTTACACAGTTTACCAATCTATTGCCCAATTTCCTGTTTAGAACTTAACTTGAATGTGAAATCCCAAGATTAAATCGTTTAACCATATCCCCTCCCCGTTTCGTAATGTAATATAACTTTTTGTAAAAGAGAAAAACTAAATGTAGTAATTAGCAAACGCAGGTTCATTTGCTCCTTTATAAATCCCAATCTTCTTTTATCACCGTGTAGTAACTTTAATGGTACTATACAACCGGCTATCAAAATGAGATTTAGTATTGGTACAAGTCAACCAAATTAGGACATTTACATATTCAAACCATTACAAGTTTTGAACTTCCATTTCTAGGCATAGCTTTAATACTTGGTTGTGTGGCTAATCTTGTACATTTTTCACTAATGAACTCTTTTATATACTCACTTCCTTGTTGAAAATCCAGCTAAACTTCACTTGACGCGGCTCCAACTTCTTAGCTCTCTCATCGGCTCTCTCTTGCAACCTTTTTATCTTAGGTGCTAATCCACACACAAAGTCTTGCGCACGTTTTCCCTCATCGTTAATTCCTTCAAGCTTTTCCAGTGCCCATCGATCGATCAAAAACTCCAGTATATCTGCATAATCATGACTTGTATAAACTCCTAACCTTTGACCCACAGCAGCAAAGTGCTCGAATAAATCTGGATCACACCCATCGTACATTAGGTGGGCAGGCATCGTAATCCTCTTTTTCATCATATTAGCAATGGCTAGCATGGAGTCATTTGGGTCCAATTCCAGTAATTTCTCAACCATCTTGACGTAGGCGTTTTCGTGACGCTTTTCGTCTGCTGCTATTGTTCCACATATGCGCGCTAATATTGGGTCCCCGCCCTCTTTGGCTAGCCGAGCAGTATTGCCATGTGACACGAATGTGGCTCGTTCTTGGAATGATGTGTACACAAAACCTAAGTAGGGGTTGTTCTCTGTTTCTGCATCCTATAAAGTCAAGGATTTAATTAAGGCAGCTACATACATAGGTAATATAATTTCTGTTTACACGATAGATATTACTTACTCCCTACGTTCCAATTTATGTGAACCTATCTCCTTTTTGGTCTGTTCTAAAAAGAATGACCCATTTTTAAATTTGGAAACAATTTAGCTTAAACTTTCAATTCTACCCGAAATGAGAAGCTTTTATAACCATACAAATACTCTGGACCCCTTTTTTGACTTGTTTAGGACCACAAATTTAAAAAGTCTTCATTTTTTTTAAACTCCGTACCCAGTCGAACATGTTCACTTAAATTGGAACAGAGAGTGTAATAAATTTTAACAAGTTAATTATTATTTTGTCATGTTAACGAATATAATACTGAACACTTATTGTAGTGATTTATGTACGCTAACTTTACAAGTGACTAGTTGTGTAAATTGCACCGGCGTACATAAACTTTAAACTCTTTTAAGGAGTAAATTTGGTTGCAATCACTAATGAACACTCCTTCGTGAGAATATAGATACCAAGAACATCAAAACTTGATCTACAACGCAATATTCCCTTTTAGCTGAAGTTCATTTCCAAATGAAAGTATTATCAATCTTTACCAAACTTGTTCGATAAAAGCCTTGAGAGGTGAAAGTATTATCCATCCAACATTTACCGATATTACTCCAATATCAGAACTTAACGAAAGATGCACGGCCCCCTCTGGACCAATTAAGTACTTAAAATGCAAATTTACCTTTTTAAATTTAATACTCCCTCACCTTCTTCCCAATTTGTTTGATATAGTTTGACTCGGTACGGAGTTTAAAAAGTAAATACATTTAAAATTTGTGATATTCTTAAATATACCATAATATTTGTGTGACTATAAGACTTTTAAAACTCGTGATCTTAAATATGTCAAAATATTTGTATGGCTATAAAAGTTTCTCATTAAAGATAACTTGAGAAATATAAAATTAATTATTTTTAAATATAAAATTATATATCTATCTTTTTCAAACAAGCTAATAAGAAAATAGTGCCGAATAAATTGAAATGAAGCGCTTTATATTTATCCACTGAATGAAAGACTGCCTAAACGGGTCTATTAACCACTTTACTAGTAAAAATAGAGAAAAACGTTTTAAAATTTTTAAAAGACAGAGGTTATCAGGTTAATCTCTTTGCCTCTTGGCAAGCAAACTATGCAATGACGCAGTTTTGTTCCAAACAAAAACCGTCCAGCCAAAACAGGCCAAGCAAAATCTACAACTGTTACGAATCATATAAATCACCACCCCTTTTATTAAAGTAACTACGTACCATATACACCAAAATGCATGTCTTTCTAAGAGTATAGTATAATTTAATCAATTATAAAAGATTAATTATCGTCTTTTAGTTATCTAAACCCCTAAAGGGTCGTTTGGTTGGAATACAATTTATATTGGTATAAGTTACATTGGGATAAGTTATGTCAGGATTAATTATGCTAGGATTGTTGTTTATTCATTGTTTGGTATGTTGTATTAAGAATGACAATTACATAATTTTTAAGAAGAAGGTATAAGTTATACCGGTGCTAATTACCCCACCTTCTACAAGGTATAAGTTATCCCAGTGTTAAAATTAACACCAGGATAACTTATACCTAGTGTGCTAACCAAACACAGTATTGATGTGGTATTAAATTTTTATACCGCCTTTATACCTTCTTATACCTCGTACCAAACGACCCCTAAAGAGTTTAGCCAGGTTAATGCACGGAACTTATTATACTCTTTGAACACAGTGAAAACACTTACCACTCCGGATCCAATCAAATGTTGCACAGTCCTTTCAATCATCTTCATGTCAACACGACCAGAAAGGTATAAGTATGTTCGTAGAAGATCTCCATGTCTATTTTCCTCAGCAGACCAACCCCTACTCCAAATAGCCCAAGGAGATGAACTGGACATAGTGTCATCACGAACCCCATCAAAACTATTAATCCATGTTTGATAAGTTGGCAAAGCTTCTTCAGTTATCATATCTCCCACAAGCACTACTAGGTAATCTTCAGGAAGTTCACAAGTCCGTTGCCGGAGGGCCCGAACTTCGTCCACGAATTCATCGAACGGTTGAGATGGGTTTGGGAGGAGATCGTTGGGCTGCCAACAATTTTCAACGGGCTTGAGGAAAGGGAGAACGCTTTGGGTCACCCAAGGTTCTAATGACTTGAACACTTCTAACTTTTCAGGTGGCATTGAGTGTGTAATCATTTGGTGCTGTAAGGCCGCGGCGGAGGGTGAAGGTAAACGGCGGACAAGGTGGTGGCGCGGCCGCCACGGACTGCATGCTAGGGGGTGGGTGCTGAAGTGGGAGAGAGCAGTGATTTGCATGGTGTATATATTTTAAACTGGGAATAGCCTTTTTTTACTCTACTAGAGAATGATGGTTGAGAGCTTAGAGTTGGCCAATTTCTCCTATTTATAAAGTTTATACGTGGGGGAGTTATTAGTATAGTTTGACCTGAATATTGTTGAGTACATGATTGTTTACCCTAAAATTCGAGTAACAATTAAATTTGTATTGTGGCTATCAGAATACGTGATCAAATTCAATACCAGTTGATAAACAGTGAATTAAATGAATAAATTGAACAATAAAGTAAATCAAACCAGTGTGTCAGCAGTGCGCTCGACCTCGATTCAAGATGGTCTCGAGGTTCGATAATAAGAACAATGAGGAACAATAGCAAATGACAATGAACAGTAAGAGAGCATCACATAAATTTTTATCAGTGATTGATAGATAGTACAAATGAATGAAGTTCCTCTTTATATAGTAGAGGAATCCTAAATAAGGTACAATTCTCATAACGGAAATAAATCCCATGATTGGTGCCAATAATCTCTTGATTCGATCTGTCCCGAAATTTCCATCGAGATCTTCTGTCGGTTGCTAATATCTCGGCATTTTGTTATTATGCCATACTCGATGTCGGCCATGCTCAGACTCGATCTTCAGTGAGTACTCCGATCTTCATGTTCCATGATCTGTCATCGAGCTCGAGCCAGGTCCGTTACGAGCCTGCTCTCGAGGCAGTTCCTCGTGTCTGCGAAATTGGACATACTCGATTTCAACCGTATACAGATAGTCCCCGCGTTTCTTAGAGTAAACCGACAAGAAACGATTTAGGCCTCGATTCTCCGGTACCTCGATCATGACTTCGTCCTCGTGACGTAAGTGAGGATGTGACCGAAACGCGCCGTCAGTCCAGTTCCCCAAATCATTAATGCCTGTCAGTTAGTGGTCGGCCATTTGTGCCACCGAACTGTCGCCATGAGCCTATAAATACCATCTCCTTCATTGAATCAAACTTTACTCTTGCTTTGATCAAGTCTCTAAGTCTCCCGACCCTTCTCATCTCCTTTCTATCGCCGCCTGTTAAGTCACCGTTGATATCACCAGAACCACCAGTTCTCTATCTTCTTTCCCCCCTTTTCTACTTACATCAATGGCTAAAACCTCGAAGACCATACCACAAAAAGAAAAATCCTCCCCCACTTCTTCCCGGTCGGCTGGTGACAAAACACTAGTGGACCGGGCTCCTCATGAGTACATTCTCGGTCTGTGTACTCTAAAATCTGACTTCTCGTAGGTACCGGGCCGATGCGAGCATGTGTCGATGTGCTTGTGCTCGATAAGGGAAAGCCATATCAAGGCCATGAGGAGGGACTGCAACTGGGGTCCCGAAGTTGTGGTGCAAATCCCTGCTCCCAAAGAGAGCATCACTACATATGTGGAGGGGTTCTTAAGTGTTTACACTTACCCCTTCACATCGGGTCCCATCGACCCGGTAATCCTTGACTTCTGCAGAAGATATCGGGTCACCCTCGGCCAAATCCACCCTTCTCTATGGCGCATAGTAATCATGCTGCGCTTCTTCTCCAGCAAGGCCAATGGGATGGATATTACTCTAAATCACCAATGATCCCTTGGTGAGTCTCCACTTTTGATTTGCAAAATAGTTCTCGTATCCATCTCGTTCTAAAGCAATTCCCGAGATCAAGTTCATCCTCAAATCAGGTACATATCGCACGTCTTTTAGAACCAATGTGCATCCGACATTTGTCTTGATAAAATGTCACCAATCCCCGCAATCTTTGAGTAACTTGTGTTACCCATTCTCATAGTGCCGATATCACTTGCTATATATCTGTAAAAAAGATCTCTTACCGGTGTGGCATGGTAAGATGTTGCTGTGTCAACCACCCATTCCGACTCTGGACCTGCCAAGTGCATGCATTCCTCTTCCTCATTAATGAAGAGAAAAATATTATCATTATTTTGTACCACGGCGGTTCTGTTGTCATCATTATTCTGGCCACTGGTTTCACCTTTTCCCTTCCTTGTATTTGGGCAATCTCTTTTGAAGTGACCTGGTTGATCACAATTGTAGCAATGTCTAACTCTTGATTTGGGTCGGTTCTTAGACTTCCCATGAGCTCCGGATCTACCATAGTTGCTCGAACTCCTCGTTTAACTCCTGCCTCTACCTTCTGTGGTGAGATCCTGCCCTTGATTTTCAGGATTCTTTCTCATCTTCCTATTGAGTAGAAGAGCCGATGTGACGTCTTTCAACTAAATGGTAGTCTTACCGTACAGGATGGTTGTTGCCAAATTATTGTACGAAGATGGGAACGAGTTCAACAGCAAGATGGCTTTATCTTCTTCCTCGATTTTCACTCCTAGGTTGGCGAGCTGTGTGATTAGTCCGTTAAACACATTTAAATGTAACAAAAAATCCGTACCTTCACCCATGTGTAGGGCATATAATTGCTTCTTCAGGTATAATTTATTTGTCAGAGTTTTGGACATGTATAGGTTTTCCAACCTTGTCCAAATACCACATGCGGTATCTTCATCAATGATGTTATTTACCACACCATCTGATAAGTGCAACCTGATTGCACTAGCATCCTTTTCATCCAAGTCAGCCCAATCCTCAGCTTTCATGGTATCAGGCTTTTTGGCATCAACATCTAGTACCTCATGCAATCTCTGTTGAATGAGCAGATTCCTCATCCTTCTTTGCCATGTTGAGAAGTCATTATCTTCGTTGAATTTTGCTACTTCGTACTTTACTTCGGGCATTTTTTTTCACCGAGTATAATACTACCAACAGTGAATAGTATTTTTTTGAACGAGCAGTACCTGTGCTCTGATACCAGTTGTTGGGAATAAACCCCCTACAGAAATAATATTCGCGGTAATAAAAGTGGAATAATAATGTAGCACCGAGATACGATAATCTACAATAATAAAAGAGTGACAACGACACCAAGATATTACGTGGAAACCCCTTTTGAATAAGGGAAAAAATCATGACCCCGAGAGGAGCAACTGATATCACTATAGTAAGGAATTTTACACTTTATAGGCCCGAGTAAAATACTACAAAGACCACTACAATACTCAAAATAAATAACCCTCTTTTGATATTCTCACCTCACTATAATATCGCTCGCACTCTCTATTTTTCCTCATAGACTATTTTCTTATATACTGATTGTGATGCCTCACTCTTTCTTTCTCTGTTTGTTGGTGCGTTGAAAGAAGTGAAAGATCTCTCCTTTTATAGGAGAAAATGCGTAGCCTCCAAGAATGTTGAGCTTCAATTCTCGTAAAAATTGCGTGGAGCGCCCTATTTGGTCGCCCCCATTTAACTTATACCTTTTTTTTTAAGTTTTAACTTATACCCACTTTTTAAACAACTTCAGCCCCCTTTCTCCTCCTCCTCGTCTTCCTTCACTTTAATCTTCTTTCTTCTGTTGTTGTTGGTGTTGCTATGAAACTTCAGTTCATAGGGATGAACTTTCTGCTGAAGATTAACATTTGCTGCTTATGTACTTCGACCAACCTAATAACTTCCAAACAAATAAAGTTAAGAATACTGAAGTTCAGCAAATATAAACAAAAACTTCAGCTTCTACAATGCTGAAGTTCAGCAAATACAAAATAAACTTCATCCTTGAAGTTCATCACAAACATAACAAAGCTTCAGCTAAAATATGCTGAAGTTTAGCAAATATAGAACAAAACTTCAGCCAAAACATGCTGAAGTTTAGCAAATATCAGCTTATTTAGTGCTGAAGTTTTTACAAATGAACTAAATTACTTCAGCATCTTCTGCTGAAGTTTTTAAGAAAAGCTTTACGACAAAACTAATGAATCCAGAACAAAACTTCAGTTTATTTAGTGCTGAAGTTTTTACAAATGAACTAAATTACTTCAGCATCTTCTGCTGAAGTTTTTAAGAAAAGCTTTACGACAAAACTAATGAATCCAGAACAAAACTTCAGTTAGTAGAATGCTTAAGTTCAGCCGTCTACTAGAATGCTGAAGTTTGTGTGATTGTCTTTGCTACTTCATTCCCGTTTGCTTGAAGTTTAGACAAAAAGTGGGTACGCTTGCAATTTTTTTTGCAAAGCGGGTATAGGTTAAAACGTGACCCAAAAAACAGATATAGATACAAATCCCCCTCAATTCTCCTCCGTTCATTTCCAAACTTGGGGCCAAAGTAATAATAGGCTCATGCCTATTACAAATGGGATGGACCCCACAATTACAACCATTTGACTTTTAGGGTCATTTTTCATGTGTCGGCGTATGTTAGCAGACCTAGCTAAAACATGCAGTGAGAGACCAAAAATGACCCTCCCTATTCTGCTGTCATATCTATATCATAAAATTTGTTAATAGTAAAGCATTTTAAGGGAAGAAAAATCAACTTAGAATGAAAGGATGCATCCTTTCATATAAAGATACAACTCATTCAAAATATTTGTGATTTTTCTTTTAACAAAATTCTGTCAAATTCATTGTTAAATGTCATAAGAACAAAATATATTAATTGCCACTAGTCGCTAAATGTCCCGTTGTTAGAAGTTCATGAGAAGTTCATGAGGATTGCAATCCGAATCCGATCATTAAAAACATTTCTAGTGCGACAAGAAATTCGTTCATTATAATTTCATTTAGCAACCAAAATTTTAGTTTTCTAATTGTCATTCCGATAGTTAACTTAGAGTAAATTCTCAAGCTGAAATATCAGAAATCAAAAGTATTTTTCTAATTGTTTAACCTAGTTGCATAATATTTTTCTTTTTGCTGTTTAGCGAGTAACAAATATACTTTAGAACTTTGTCTGCGAAATGCAAACCATAAAGCAAAGAGTTTTGCTCTTCAATTTTTACTCTGCTTCTGCACTCGTAATTCTTTTTTTCTTTATGCTGCAATTTTTTCAGTTCTTTTTCTTTTTTTGCATTCTTTAATTTATTCTTTGCAAGTTAGTTTTTGGTTTTAAAATTTCTTATGATAACGCTCAAGTTTAGTATTGTTTTGAAGATTCTATTCTGGCTATTTGTATTATAATGAGTATTTGTGAGTTATCTAGTTTAAGGTTTTAAACATAACTTTATATTATTGTTATTTTTATTCTTTGAATTATTAGGAAGTAAAATATCATTTTCATAACTTTAAGCACGTTCCATCTAAGTCTTGTTATAGGTGTAATGATCTCACTTTTTCAAGTAAACATTTTTTGTAAGGTTCATGCACATATTAGCATGTTTATAATATTTTTCCTACTAATTTTATAATTTTTTTGAATTTATATAATTTTAATGTAATTTTTATATATATATATATATATATATTTTTTTTTTATTTATAAAATATTAAAAATTAAATCCCAATAAGGTTTATGCCCTGCACTACAAGGCTTACATATTAGTTTGTCAAATGCATCCAAGACCTCCACACGTCAACAACAAAAAGCTGGTAATGTGAAGTCTATTTGCGAAAATAGAATATAATGGTATGTGTGAGACTTTTGAATAACGGATAACTGATTTCTCTATGCATATAATTAAGCCTTTTCCTTAATATTTTAAAGAAAAGAGTCTCAATTTATTCTTGAACTATTGGTTTCACCGGGTTTCACGACCCTATCTTCCTTCCGTGAGAGGTCCGACTGCACTTAATTTTTATGACTAGGTAAACATAATATTTGCGAAAAACAATAAAAATGAAAGCATAATTCTTAACAACTAATAGCACAGGTAATTAAATAACTGATAGAAATGTCGCTCGACATATACAATAACCAACTCTCGAAATATACATAGAATTTTTGCAAGACCTGGAACATCATAAGTCACCAGCTTCTAAGAATTTGTCTATTTGTTCTATACATCAGTATCTAGAAGAAGTAAAGGAAGAACAACACAAAAGAGATAGAGGGGGGCTCCGAGGTCTGCGGACACGGGCAGATGTACCTTGAAGTCTCGGAACAGCAGCAAATGCGCAAATAATAGTGAGGCTGGTAGGAGGTACCTGAATCTGCACACGAAAACATGTGCAAACGAGTAGCATGAGTACACCACAATGGTACTCAATAAGTGCCAAGCCTAACCTCGGTCGAGTAATGATGAGGTCAGATCAAGGCCCACTTGTGTATAAAAAATAATTAAGGCAAGAAAATATTGTAATGTAATAAAAGACAGGAATTAAACAAAGAGGAAAACCACGGAAAAGTAACAGTACAGACACACAAGGATAAATAGTGGGGTATCTCCCGAGATACCTTATCTTAGTCTCAAAAGTAAATGTACAGGGAGAACTCCCGAGGTCTCAAAAGTAAATGTGCGGGGGTGTCTTCTGGATACCGTCTCGTAGTCCCAAAATTAAATATGCATGGGGATCTCCAGGGATACCACCCCGTAGTGACAAAGTAAATACGCAACTCAAAATAATGGAGATAACAGTTACAGCAAGAAAACCTACAGTTTATACTAAGTACAAGTCAAGAAAAGGAGAAGAAATCCACTAAGCATGCTGCACAGAGTTCAGATAAACATTTAAGACACGTAGACATATTATTATATGCTAAACAGGATAACTACACATGCTAGTATAACTCAATTAAGATGAAACATGTTATTACTCAGTAAAAATAAGGTTTTACAACAAATAGCCTGTCTACGCACTTGTTACCTCACATATACGACGCTCACATAACATAACAGTATCAAATCCTAGGGGAGTTCCCCCACACAAGGTTAGGCAAGTCACTTACCTCGAACCAAGCTCAATCAATCGGTAACAATGCCTTTTCCACGATTATCCGACTCCGAATGGACCAAATCTAGCCAAAATCAATTACATACCATAAATATAACTATAAGAAACTAACCCAATTAATATCAAAGCTACAAAGAGAAATTAAAAAATCTCCCCAAAACCCGACCCGAGCTCACATCTCGAAATTAAATAAAAGTTACAAAATATGAACACCCATTCACTCTCGAGTTCACTCATACCAAAATTATCCAAATCCGATGCAAAATCTTAATCAAAACCCAAAATCTTAATTAAAGAACTTCTCCCATTTTTTTCAATTTTTTCACCCCAAATCCGAAATTAAAGGATGAAATTAACGATAGATTAGTGGTATATAACCAAAATCAAATGTAGAATCATTACCCAATCGATGCCTCTGAAAATCCTTCAAAATCCCATCCAAATCCGAGCTCTCTATCTCAAGTTTTGATAAAAAATGGTCAAATCCTCGTTTTGAAGTGTTTATAACTGCCCAGTGATTCCTTAATTGCGATCGCGGAAATAACTTCGCGATCACGAAGCATAACTTCGCAGCCTCAGAATTTAACCATACGCAAACGCGTAAAACTCCACGCGAACGCGATGCACTGGCTCTCATACATACGCGATCGCGATCGCGAACGTCCCCACGCGCTCGTGATGAGCAAAGTGTATGGCCCAACTTTAGCCTCCTTAACACTACGCGAATGTGACCTTGGCCACGCGTTCGCGAAGAATCACTTCACACCAATACGCGTTCACATACTCCTACCCGCAAATGCGAAGAACAAATTCTTCATCTGCCCAGCTTAGCCTACGCAATCGTGGACCCTCTCTTGATGTGATGACCCAAGGGGTCATTTTATAAAATTAGACTCCGTTTCATGTTAAATAACCATAAAAATACTAAAATTAAATACCTCGATTTGTGTTCGCAGTCCGGGCGTGAAACCGGAAAATTTTTATGTGGAAATATGAGAAATAGTGATTTTTAGAATTTAAATTTGATAAAAATTGACTTTGGCCAACCTTTTTAGTAAATATACTCGGATCCGTGTTCTGACGATCCCGGGTGGTTCGCAGTAAAATATGAGACTCGGGCGTGTGCTCGGAAATGAATTGCGAGGTCCTAAGCCTTAGAAATTAATTTTTGAAAGAAACTATTTTGTTGAAATGTTTATGAATTAAAGAAAAGAAATAATACTAGAAATCATTGGTATCAGGTCAGTATTTTGGTTCCAAAGCCCGGTACAGCTTTTTTATGATATTTAGAGGTTAACTGTGAAATTTTGTGAAAAACGGAGTTCGTTTGACGTGATTCAAACATCCAGTTGAGAAGTTATGAACTTTAAGAGTTTTTTGATGAAAATGATAATTTTTGAGGTTTAATTCATAGATTTACATGTTAGTTTCATGATTTTATCGCACGAGCAAGTCCGTATGATATTTTTAGACTTGCGTGCATCATTTATTTAGAGCCCGAGGGCTCGAGTGAGTATCGGGTAGGCCACGGGATGTTTTTGCACTTGAAGTAATTGTTGGTTTTAAGTTTTCTGGTGTCCAGGTAATTGCTCTGTGCGATCGCGTAGGAAAGTCCGCGATAGCACAGAGTAAATTTAGAAGGCTTGTTTGGAACCTTGTACGATCGCAGGGCCTTATCCGCGATCGCACAGTGCAAGCTCAGAGGGGCCCAAAATTTGTATTGTACGATTGCACAACCCCTCCCGCGATCGCACTGCCCCTGCCCCCTACCCTGTGCGATTGCACTCTTTCTCCCGCGATCGCACATCATTATCCGCGATTGCACAGTTGCCCAGCCCAACTAATATAAATACCTGTTAAAGAACGGGCAGAACACTTTCTTCTCCAAATTTTTGAAGTTCAAGCCCTAAAACGATTTCTCTTCAGCAATCTTCATCCCCAATTCATAGGTAATCAATTTCAAACCTTGTTCTTTCAATTCCTTACTATTTTGTATCATTTTTAAAGCAAAAATAAAGGATTTTCATGGTAAAAGTCTAGGTTTTGGGTAGAATTAAGGAGTTTTGTAAAATCGAATTTTTATATCAAATTAAGCTCAGATTTCAAAACTAATAGCATATTTGGGTTAGTGGTGAATGGGTAAACGTAATTTAATCCGAACCCCGAGTTTAGACCAAGCAAGCCCGGGGTCGGGTTTTCACTTTTTTGAGAAAAACTTAGGAAAAATTATATTTTCAATAAAGATAGTTCCTTTAATGATATTAAGTTATTTTGATTAGAGTCGAGCAGTTTAGAGGTGAATTCAAAAGGAAAAATAATAATTGAGCTGTGAGTGGCCTGCAGAATTGAGGTAAGTGTTTGGTCTAACTTTAGCTTGAGGGAATAGGACTCCCCACTTGTTTGCTACGTGGATTGCATAGGTGTGGTGTATAGGTGTGGTGACGAGTATCTATGCACCACCCAAATGGTTTGTTAAACATGATCATTTCCCGTTCTCCACTTATTTGGTCATTGTCTTAACTGTTATATGTTCATTATTGTTTCTATGACTATTTGGCCTGGTTGAATTGTTGTTAGTTATTTTTGTGACTATTTGGAAAAAGTATTGGTTGTTTGAGTTGGTTTCCTGGTGATATAAACATGGTTGAGAGTTTTGGTATTCTTTGTATGAATTAAAGGTATTTATATTTGATATTCCTGTTGGTTTCATGATTGAGAGATTATCGATGAATTTATGAGACTAATGCAATTTATTATTTATAATTGTTGAGACAAAAGTATTGTGAAAGGCTTGGCCTGAATTTGTGAAATCTTAAATAAATTGATATGATATATCTGGTGGGAGCGGGTTGCACACCACAACAAGGAGTGATAAGGGTGGACAGGTGGGATCGGGTTGCACGCTGCAACAGGAGTAATAAGAGTGATGTTTTAGGGAGGAGCAATAAGGGAGGACAGGTGAAAGCGGGTTGCACGCTGCAACAAGGAGCGATAAGTGAGGACATTTATATTTTTACTGATTTTCAAAGGAAATAAAGATTTGAAAATCTAAATGTTTACTTTTACTGTTTTGTTTTCTTTTGAAAAACAAAGATTTGAAACTTTCTATTTTATATCACTATTTTCATATTTTGGCACTACTTTTATTCAAAGTTAATGTTTAGAAATTTTGAAGAGTTATTTGAGAATTGGTTATAACTGAGTTGATTTATTTTGTTGCAGCACTTATTTACTTATTTGTTTAGAATTCCTGCTGGCTTTATTATTTATTGTTGTTATCGATTATATTGTTGAAGCCCGACTTAGCCTCGTCACTACTTCGCCGAGGTTAGGCTCGGCACTTACTCAGTACATGGGGTCGGTTGTACTGATACTACACTTCGTGCTCTTTTCCACAGATCCAGGTGCTAGTCAGCAGTAGAGGATTTCAGGACGACCACCGATTCATTTGGAGACACGAGGTACATCTGCTGGCGTTCGCAGATTCCGAGAGTCTTCTCCTATTTTTACATACATTGTTTTTATATCATTCAGAACAGTTACACTATTTCTTTGAACCATTATTTGTAGTATTCTTTAGTAGTTCGTGAATTGTGACACCAGACTCTGGGGTAGTTCTAGATTCATTTATATAATTAGTTTCATTGCTCGGTTTAATTAATTAATTATTTATTTCTCTTTATTATATTGGGAATCATTCATTAAAAGCCAATAGACTCAGTTTGCTGTAGATTATTTTATTATGTCTAAATGGATATATAATGGGAAGTAGTTAATCGAATTCTAACATTGGCTTGCCTAGAAAGTATGGTGATAGGCGCCATCACGATCCCTAAGGTTAGGAATTTGGGTCGTGACAAGTTGGTATCAGAGCACTAGGTTGCTTAGGTCTCACAATTCACGAACAAGCTCAGTAGAGTCTGAATGATCAGTAGGGAGACGTATGTACTTATCTTTCGGAGGCTATTGAGTTAGGAAACAACTCCATTTTTATTTCTATTCTATCGTGCGGTTTTTGTATCTCAAATACTGATTCGGATTCTTTTATTCTCTCGCAGATGGTGAGAACACGTGATTTATCTTTCGCTGACCAGCATTCCGGTCCTCCAGCAGTAGCAGCTCCTACTAGGGGCAGAGGCAGAGGCCGCTCCAGAGGCCGAGGCAGGGCAAGACTCAGCCCGTTGCTCAGGCAGCAGCCCCCACTGCGGAACCTCAGATTGAGATTAATGAGGGGGTTACGGCTCAGACTGGCCCCAGCGGGGCCAGCTCAGGTTCCCGAGGGGTTTATTGCCACCCCGGTCCTTCAGGATGCATTGGTCTGTTTGGTGGGCTGGATGGAGAGTGTGGCCCAAACGGGCACATTCCCTGTTGCAGCAGCCATATCTCAGGCTAGAGGCAGGATCCAGACTCCTGCCACCCACACTCCAGTTCAGACCACTCCTCAGGCTCAAACTCCAATGGCCAATCCCGTTGGGGTAATTTAGCCAGTTGCAGCAGTGCCGCCCGCTAATGGGGCAACCATGTCATCGGATGCTTTGTGGAGACTCGACGGGTTCATTAAACTATTTCCTGTCCATTTTAGTAGTGCTACTTCAGAGGACCCTCAGGAATATCTGGATAGGTGTCATGAGGTGTTGCGTAATATGGGTATTCTGGAAACCAATGGGGTCGATTTTGCAACTTTTCAGATGACTGGTTCCGCCAAGCAATGGTGGAGGGACTATTTGTTGACTAAGCCAGCTGGATCACCTGTTCTGACTTTGGATAAGTTCTCTCATCTCTTTTTGGAGAAGTTCTTACCTGTCACTACTCGAAAGGATAAGCATCATCAGTTTGAGCGACTCCAGCAGGGTAACCTGACCGTGACTCAGTATAAGACTCGTTTTGTGGATCTGGCTAGATATGTTATTCTTATATTGCCCACAGAGAGGGAGAGGGTCAGACGATTTATTGATGGCCTTGCTCAGCCCATTAGGTTGCAGATAGCCAAGGAAACAGGGTCCGAGATTTCTCTTCAGGATGCAGCTAATATAGCTAGGTGGGTTGAGTCAGTTCTTGGGATGGGAGG
The DNA here is from genome assembly GCA_005239505.1 of Nicotiana paniculata. Classification (NCBI taxonomy): domain Eukaryota; kingdom Viridiplantae; phylum Streptophyta; class Magnoliopsida; order Solanales; family Solanaceae; genus Nicotiana; species Nicotiana paniculata. The sequence goes on along the minus strand of ML340789.1, from coordinate 13,744 downwards.
TCAAGGGTCAGACAAAATACCTCGTCATTCCGGTAGATTCAGTGGTGCCTCGTCTGGAGGCGGAGATACTCCGGGTAGAGGCCAATCTTCATGCCATTTAATTCAACACTTCATACGTCCCATGGTGCTTCAGGAGGTCTTGGATCTTACTTGCCTTATCCTGATCAGTCAGCCTCGATCAGAGCACCTCCTCTCCAGAGTTATTATCGTGGTCAGCCGGTTCGTCAGGGTCAACTTCAGTATCAGGATGGTTGTTATGAGTGTGGTGAGTATGTACACATTCGGAGATCTTGTCCGAAATTCTAGGTTAATCAGCCTCAGTATCGGAATTAGCTCGGAATGTGTTTTCGAGGTAGGTTGTGGATTTAGGCTTGAATTGGCCAAAGTTAGAAATTCGGCGATTTTGGCCGATGGGTGAGATTTTGATATCGTACTCGGAATGGATTTTCGAAAGCGACAGCAGGTCCGTAATGTCGTTTATGACCTGTGTGCAAAATTTAAGGTCATTCGAATGAGTTTAGACGTGTTTCGGCATCGGATGTGAATTCTAGAAATTTTCTAAGTTCTTAGGCTTGAATCTATGCATAATTGATGATTTTGATGTTATGAGATGTGTTCTTAAGGCTATACCAAGTTTGAATGAGGTATTAGGGTTGGTTGGTAGGTTTGGTTGAGGTCCCTGGGGCCTCGGGTGTGTTTCGGGTGCCCAAACGGGCATATTTTGGCTTAAGTCCTTTGCTGGTTTTTCTAGTTTTACAGCAGCAGCTAAGTGTTCTCTGCGATCGCGTGAGTTAGTCCGCGATCACGTAGTGTTAGTTTGAGGTGGTCAGAGATTTTGCTTCGCTATCGCACAAGTCCAGCCGCGATCGCATTGTTCAGGTAAGTTGGTCTCCGCGATCGCACGCCCAGGATCGCGATCGTGTAAGGTATCCTAAGGTTGGGGGAGGTGCAGTGTTTTGCTCTATGCGGTCGTGTGGCCTCAGCCGCGATCGCGACTCATTGTACGCGATCGCATAAGGCAAATGTCTGGGCAGAATATGAAAACCCCAAATCTGAGGGTTTATGCCATTTTCATATTTTTTGAATTTGAGAGATCGGGAAGGGAGATTTTTGAAGACTTTGCACCTAGGTAACTTGGGTAAGTGATTTCTATTCCTTATAGATCATATTTCATGATTCCAATCTTAAATTCAACCTTTAATTTCGAAAATTATGAGGAAAATGGGATGAACTTCATAGATCGAATTATTGAGTTTTGGTTCGGTATTTGACCTCCGATTTTAAGAGATTCTTATATGGTTAGACTCGTGAGTGAATGAGTGTCCGGAAAATATAAATTTTACCCGATTCCAAGACGTGGGCCCGGGGGACTTATTGGGCAAATTTTCTATATTCGCGTGCTAGCTTATAAATAATTAGCTATCTTGTTCCCTTGAAGTGATATTTACACCGTGCAATCGATTTGAATAGATTTGGGCTACCCGGAGTCCGGTACTCGTGGAAAGAGCTTGGTATCGAGTTGATTAGCACAGTCCAGGAAAGTGGCTTGCCTAATTCTGTGTTGGGGATCTTCCGTTAGGCATTTTTATATTGATTTTGTTATGTGGACACCGTGTACGCGAGGTGACGAGTGCGTACACGGGTCATTGTTGTTAAAATCCTATTTTTCTCCCATGAAAATGCTCATTTTCATTCATATATTAATGTTTCCTATCTTAATTGAGTAGATAGCCTAAGTGTAAGCATGCCTACCTGTTCTGACTTATTTTTCCCTTATTTGCTACTAGTCACATCATGCTTAGGCAGTTTTACTCTATTTTTACCTGTCATTCTTCCTGGACTGTTTAATTGAGCCATAATTGACGTACTTCTGCTTTTCATATTTAAATTGGACTACAGACCGAGATCCGGGAGCTTTCCCCCTGTACTGCATTCATATTTAAATTGGGACTACGGACCGAGATTCGGGAGCTTTCCCCCTGTACTGAGATGCATATTTAAATTGGGACTACAGACAAAGATCTGAGAGCCTTCCCCCTGTACTGCATAGCATATTTAAATTGGGACTACGGACTGAGATCCAAGAGCTTTCCCTATGTACTGCGTTGCACATTTATTATTGAGATATATGTTGTGTTGAGCCGAGGGCTCTCTTTATGTTATTAAATCTTTCCGTTTTCGTTAATCTTTTTTATCATTTCTTGTCTGTCTCTCACTGTTTTAAAATTGTATTTTGACTTGTTTTACAAACTCAGTAGGTCCTCAACCTGACCTCGTCACTACTTGACTGGGGTTAGGCTTGGCACTTACGGAGTACCGAATGTGGAGTACTCACGCCCTTTCCTGCGCATGTTTTCCCCATGTGCAGATCCAGGTACCAGCACTCAGTATCGTGGCTAGGAGTTGCTACCAGTAGCCAGGAGACCGCGAGGTAATTCTGCCGCGTCCGCAGAATCCCACGAGTCCCTTCTATTCTAGCATAGGCATAGAAAGACTTGTACATTTTCCCGTTGTTCCATTGTATAGATCCATATTTGTTAAAGAGCTTGTGACTATAGTGACATTCCGGGTTTTGGGAAGTAAAACTGTATATGCTGAGCAGCTACGTTATATCTATTTGATATCCTTTCTGTCTTTATTTTATTGATTCTGTTATTTCCCGCAAATTCTAGGTTTGCCTAGTCATAGAGACTAGGTGTCGTCACGATACCTTTCGGAGGGTAAATTGGGTCGTGACAGGGGCATCTGTGAATCTCCTCTTTTCATGCTCATACCACACCAACCTTGCTCCCTCATCTTTCCGTTCGCATATGCCACTCCCACCTTATCCCGAATAATATGGCTCTTAATCATATGTCTCCTAGTATGCCCACACATCCACCTAAGCATTCTTATCTCCACTACTTTCATCTTCTGAGCATGAGAGTTCTTGACTAGAAAATATTTCGCCCCAATACAACATAGCTGGTATAACAACCACTCTATAGAACTTACCTTTAAGTCTTGGTGGTACCTTCTTATCACACTTGATACTGGATGCGAGCTTCCATTTCATCCACCCTACTCCAATACGATGTGTGACATTATCATCAATCTCACCACTCTCATGGATTATTGACCCAAGATACTGGAAACTCTCTCTTTTAGGGATGACTTGTGTATCAATCCTCACTTCCACCTCTGCCTCAAGGATTATATCACTGAACCTTCTCTCCAAGTACTCCGTCTTGGTCTTACTCAACCTAAAGCCTTTAGTCTCCAAAATCTCCCTCCATACTTCCAGTCTCGCATTGACTTCATTGTGCATTCATCTATCAATACTATGTCATCTTCAAATAACATACACCACAACACCTCCCTCAGATAAGTCGTGTCAATACATTCATCACCAAGGAAAAAGTAAATGGACTAAGGGTTAATCTGTCGTGCAAACCCATAACAACTGGGAAGTATCCCGAGTTTCCTCCCACTGCTCTTACTCGAGTTTTGGACCCATCGTACATGTTCTTAATAGCCCTAATATATGCAATAGGTACACCTCTTGCCTCCAAATATTTCTACAGAACCTCCCTCTGGAATTTATCGTATGCTTTTTTCTAGGTCAATGAATACCATATGTAAGTTTCTCTCTTTTACTCTATACTACCCCACCAATATCCAAACAAGATGAAAGGCTTATGTGGTTGCCACTGCATTATCTGAATTATTTTTCGGAGATAGATACCCTTTCCTCACCCTAATTTCTACGGCCCTTTCCCAAATTTTCATTGTGTGGCTAAACAGCTTGATACCCCTAAAGTTATTGTAATTCTGAATATCCCCTTTGTTCTTGTACAACGGAATCATCGTGCTCCACCTCTATTCTTTGGGCATATTTTATGTCTTAAAAATAACATTAAATAACCTAGTCATCCACTCACCACTTTCCTTGTCTGCACTTTTCCAAAATTCCACCGGTATTTATCTAGCTCGGATGTTCTTCCCCTACTCATCCAACGAATTTCCCCCGTGACCTCTTCAAATTTTATACGCCTACAATACCCAAAATCTCGATGCTTGTCGGAGTGTTCTAAATAGCCTAGCATAATATTCCGGTCTCCCCTTTATTCAAGAGTTTATGAAAATATTCGTGCCATCTTCGTCTAATGAGAGCCTCATCCACCAAAACTTTGCCTTCTTCATTTTGGATGCACTTCACTTAGTTCAGATCTCAGATCCTCTTCTCTCTTGCCTTAGCGAGCATGTGCAGCTTCTTATCCCCCACCTTTATCCCCTAGTTCTGCATACAAGCATTCAAATGCAATTGTTTTGTCACTTTCGTCACCGAAACTGCTAACTTAGCTTCCTTTTTGCCTTCTTATACCCCTCCAAATTCATCCTCCTTTCCTCCTCGTCTTTGCTCTCCACTAGATTCGTGTAGGCCACCTTCTTGGCTTCCACTTTTTCTTGGACCTCTTCATTTCACCGGCAGTCCCCTTGGCCCCACCAAAGTGACCCCTCGAGAGCCCAGCACCTCTCTAGCTACTTCCTTAATGCAATTAGCTGTCCTATCTCACATATTATTTTCATCCCACTACTACTTTAATCCCCCATTACCATCAACTTTTCCCCCATCTCCTAAGCTTTGGCCTTGCTCACACTGGCCCATATGATCCCTGGTTGGCCATGCGCAACTCTCTTCTATCTCTTCCTCCTAATCTCTAAATCCATAAACTAAGAGCTTGTGTTGTGTCATAAGATTCTCACTCGGTATAACCTTGCAATCCTCACATAAATCTCTATCCCCTTTCCTAAGGAGCATGTAATCTATTTTCCACCGTACTACGGAGGGTAACCAAGTGCTCCTCCTTCTTCGGGAAACTCAAATTAGCTACCACTTTATTTTGATATATTCACAAATATAAATACATATTGGTATTAGTTTATTCTAATTTATTGGGGTCGCTACTAATAATTGAATGAGATTTGCACTATGAGGAAAAATTGGGATTTTTCAAAGAATTTAATGAAATATACTTTGGGGGGAGGTGGGGGAGAGGAGGCATGCTACTATTTTTAAATTAAACAGACTTAAATTTGTACCTAGGAATAAAAGGATTATTTATAATTTATTGAGGACTTAACTAAGACTTTTACGAGATTCGCACTCGGAGTACAAACTTCTTTCTCCAAAACGGGGCTACGTAAATTTATTCTAGTTTTGTAAGAGCTCATATGAGTATTTGGAGTTTTAATAAAACTAGCTTCTATACTCGTGCATTGCACGAATATATCAAGTCACGTATTACATAATTTGTACAAAAGTAGTAAAATTTTAATCACATATGTATTATGATCACGTTCAACTATGTCTTATAAAGGACTATGCGGTCGTTGCAAATATAATCTGGTTTACAAGTCTGGAGTCGAATCCTACAGAGAACTAAGGCGTAGCTACAGCTGTTCAATATCGCAAAGAAACACAAGCTTGAACAATTCCTAACTTATAGATATTAAGATTCTTGTGTTTTACTAAATAACTAACAAATTAAAATACTAAATTAACAATTAAAGATACTACGGGTTGGAGAAAAGATTAAGGAGGTCTAGAGTTATGATTTCCCCAATTGTCGGAATTCTTCCCACTACATCTTCTATAATTTCGCCTATGCATTCTCTATCAATCATGAGCGCTCAGCGTGTTGTAATTCTCTCCCGAGTAACTACCATAATTTACTAGACATATTCTCTAGAATTACGCTAGCTAGTTTTAATTACAGCTCACTTAGATCGCACCCAAGGTTTCGTTATCCCTAATCCCACCTTTAAACCCTTTGTTATTGATCCCTTATATACGTCGGGAGTGATGTTGTTCAATAACTACCTAAATATGCACTCTCTCCCGTGTAATACATACCAAATAGGCACAGCTAATTAAGGGCCTTCAATTAACTACAACAAGCATGTAGTTGAACAAATAGAGAAATTCAACGACTCAATTATATAAAAACATAACGAGAATTTATCCTACAAAAGGTTCCATCAAAACTCTAGATAACAAATTAGCTATTCATAATAGTATGTAAAGGTACAATACTAAAAGTCATAACCAACAATGAAAAAATAGGAAGAGGAAGGAAAAACTCGTAGAAGAATTCCTCGCCTTGCTCCTATTGTGTCTCTGCCTCCTTAGGTCGAATCTGTGTCAAAAATCGGCCCCCTTCTCGAAATACCATTTTTTCATGTATATATACCAAGTAGGGTCGGGTCCAAATAATTATACATTCTCCTACGCGAAAAAGGACAATTTTTCAGGTCTGGACGATCGCGGTCGCGATATTTTCCCAGTGCACTGACTCAGTCTGCATTCAGGTCCGCGGTCACGGTTTCGACCACGTTTTTCACCCCGGTCCGTTTGGAATTTGGAATAACTTAAAACATGAAAGTTGTATCCCTTTGAGTTAAATTTCCAACCATATATTATATAGCCCAAATGGAGTTTGGAGCAAAGAGTTATGTCTATTTTACTAGACAGTGCAAAATATGCCTACTCGATTCTTCATTCGTTCTTAACTATCAAATTTTGATCCCCGAACACGATCCAGGCTTAATTCCTTGAGCTTTTCCTCAGACTTCAAAGCTCCAAATCACTTAAATTCATTCCATAACATCTACATAGCTCGGAATCACTCCTACAAGGCATAAAACACGCAATTAATGCAAAACACTAGCGATTAAAGCTCAAACTCAATTAAAGTGCAGTAAATTACAGTGTAATAAGCGATTAAAATACACAATTATAGTCTATCATCACATTCTAATTGTATCATTGGTCAAAGTAATATAATGGACCTAATTAATGTATCTAATTAATTATCACTATTATTAAACTAATTTTCAAAACGCAATTGGCCATTGGTTTCTAATTTTACAATTGTAGTCAAACAATAGTTTTTGGTTGAATTCAAAGTCTTGGATATTCGGTAAAATTTTATATAAGAGAATCTTATCAACATGAAATTGTCTTTAAAGAAAACTTTTAGCTTTGAAAGAGCATAGAAGTCTATCAACAATGTTAAGAGTAACAGACATGAAATTGTCTGTTAATGTACAAAATACAAAAGAAATAACAGACATGGATGCATAAACTAAAGAGTAACAAAAGCTAGAGACTTTAAAAATTAAATCAATCAAAATAAGTTTTTAGTTTCGTCAAGAAGCAATGGCAGGAACGATCAAGACTATATATTGTATCTTTTACAAATAATATACAAAGTACAAGAGAACAAACAAGTTGACTTGGTAAAATTCAAACTTCACCTCCTCTGGACATTGAATCGACTATTGAAGTACAATGCATTGATCGTGGTAAAGAATCTTGAGAAGAATTTATGTACTAAATATTCAAAGCATGTATAAAATTTTGACCTGTAAATTTGCATTACAATTTGAGAATAGTTTGCTCCGCCGCTACCGCACGATACCTTGACTATAATAATACAAAGCACAAAAAGTTATAAAAAGAACTTAGGATTCGTAGTCAAGTTGAGAATCTTATAATTAGCAATCCTCTCCTAATCAAATTTTAGGTTATTTGGTACCAAGGAAAATATTTTTCGGAAAATGTTTTCTAATTTTTCTATGTTTGGTTGGTTTAAATATTTTTCAAAATATTTTTCTTAACAACTCAGCTTCCTCTAATTGGAGGGGAAAAAATGTTTTTTTAATATATTTTTCAGTTTTAATTTTTTATTTTTCGGTTTAAGATTCAAAAATTTACAAGTTTCGAAGTTATGAGTTCGGAGATTTATTTATTTGGAAGTTTACGGGTTTAGAAATTATTAGGGGTGTGCATTCGATTTATCGATTCGATTTTGACCCTTATCGATAATTACTTATCGATTATCAATTTGTACATATGCTTATCGTTATCGTTTCAATAAGGTTTCGATTTTTTCAATTTCGGTTTATCGATTTTTGGGGCTTATCGATTCGGTTATCGATTACACCAATAAGAAAATTTACGGGATTCCACCAATAAGAAAAATTGCTAGCTCTAAGCGATGTTGTCATGTTTAGTACCCTTACTTAATATATGTATACTATGTGTAAAACATGTATAAATAGTGGATAGCTAATAGAGATAGACGACTAATCATTACTATATCATACCAAATGATACTACGATTAATTGATTTAATTCAGGCAGACTAATTATTCTTCAGCTCCTTACCTAACTGACCAAAAGAACTTCTACCAAATTACAATCAACTTACTGAGAGAACCCATTTGGAGATAGAGAATTACCAGATATGTGGAAGAAACCGAGAAAGGAGGAATTCTGAGTGAAGAAAATTTGAGGCTTCAACAGTTCAGCTCTAAAGGGGCAGGAGGGTAGGGTCGTAGGGGAAAATCTTGAGGCAGAAGCGGCGTGAAGTCGTGAAGAGGAAAGGAAATAATAGGGTAGGGGAAATTAGAAAATAATAAGGGTAGAGGAAATGGAAATAATAAGTTAGGGTAAAGGAAACCACGGCAAAAAAAAAAATATATATATATATTATTTCTTATCGATAAGCGAAGTGGACAAAATCGAAACTGAAATCGATAACTCGATAAGAAAATTTTCGGAATCGAATCGAAATCGATAAATCGATAACAAATAATCGATTCGATTTATCGATAAACCGATTCGAATGCACATCCCTAGAAATTATAGAGTTTACGGGTTCAAAATTTTGCGGTTTCGAAAGTTTAGCGGTTCGAAAATTTATGAAATTTGTGAATTCGGAAGGTTGTTGGCTCGAAAGTTTATGGCTTCATGTTTATTATATCTAAATTATTTATGAATACTCTTAAGAAGTCATTTTCCTTAATTTGAGTACCAAACACCGAAAAATGAATAAGATTACTACTTATTTTTCAAGAAAATATTTTCTTGAAAAATATTTTTCGTTATACCAAACACACCCTAGTGTCCCGCCACGAAAAAGATCCCATAAAGATAACCTCTTAAGTGTTTGCAATATCCTAATATTACCAATGTATCCCATATCGAGCTTATTCTTCGAATGAATTGTTTAGCTTTGTAAGGGTATAAAAGTCCGTCAAATTTTTGAGGATATTTTCATCGTTTAACATTTAGTATTTGAACATGGTGCTTTTATAATAAATATAATATAGATAGAGAGATTAACAGAAATATTATCAAGAAGAGGCATATTGTTATGAAATATTATAATTATATTAGTGGATGTCTATAATTCCTAAAAGAGCTACCCCCATCAGTCTTCTCCATTAACCTCCCACTACTTCTTACCATTATGGTCGTAACTCTCACACCTCCATAGCCTCCTCCAAGATATTCCCCCATGATCTTAATAGTTAATACCATATTCATGACATCCCTTTGTATTACCTAAGTATTATCATATAAATAGAGGGTTTGGGCGTCACATTGTATACACTTGAATACATGGAAGAAATAGAATATCTCCTTTCTTTCTCTCTGTATCTCTTATCTATTTTCCCTTTTTATATCATTACTTTGAGCTTAGCTTCTTAATACGTTATCAGCACGATGCATCCATTTAAAACTATATCTCCTTATGTTATGATGCATGATGAAGTGTGATATATATGGCAATTGAAAGGAGGGCATCTCTCGTAATGATTCATAAAAGGTTTAGTTCTAGCAAGAAGACGGTATTCAAGGTAGGTATTAAGATTAAGTTTTAGTTCAGTGACGAAATTCTGCAGACAACAACTTGTTCCGTTGCAGTAATTAGATTTTCCTAATCTAACTATTATTTTTTTCCTATAATATATATGGGGTAAGTTTTTTTCACTTAATTTTTAACGCATAACTAGTATATGCTAATGGTCCATGAATATTTAGACCGGTTTAGAACTGTTATCATTATTCAATTATAATATTATTAGTTGCACTACAAATTAAAGATGATGGTTTGCAATAAAAGGGTTAGTAATTGAATTTTTTTAATAATTGCTAAGACGGTAATTAAGTAAGATTTCTTCCTCTAGCTTCTTTAACTTATATATCTCTGTAATCCTTCCACCTCTATATGCATGCACAACTTCGAATAACATATAATTTTTAGTTCATGCAAACTAATATTTATATTTCATATTTGTAGCATAACTAATTTATGTATTATTATGATATTTTTGTTATGTTAAGTTTGGAAAAAATTGAGTATGTGATACTTGATTTGTTTTCACCATCTCAATGAGGCTTGAATAAAAATTTATAAAATAATATGTAATCACAAAGTAGTGATATTTTAAAAGCTCGCGGGTGACTCCTAATGTAGTTTGGCTTATTATGTCATTGATTGAGGCATAAGTGTAACACAGTGGGTTCAAGTCCCAGTGCACTATGAGGGTAAACATCATCTTCGAGTTATGGTGCACCATGATGATAAGAGTTGGGTTTGAATCCCAACTCATTATGACATAACATATGTTTATGTGGATAAGACATTGGTTTGAGTCCAAATGCATAATAATGATGATATAATGATGATTGAGGCAAAAAATACGCTTTCGATGGAAAATTATGGAGCACGTCCTACTTGATATGATCCATTCAGTAAAGCGAAGATGGAATCAGTATATGATAAGTCTTAAAGAAGACAAAATAAGTTTTTATGACCGTATGAATGTACGAGGGCATGGAAAGAGATGAAATAATAATTGCATCACTATCGTAACTATAAAAGGAGAATAATAAGGGTTCTCGAAGTAATCCTTCAAAAGGTGAAGGAAATCAAATGGGTATGGAAAATTTATAAAGCACGTCGCGATAACTATACTCCATTCTTTGAAGAGAATGTGACTTGTGATAAGCATTGAGTATGCAGATTCATTCTTGAAGGTGAATGTAACAATATGTGATAAAAGTAATGAATAAAGACGTGCAATGTATGATTGGATACACACCACAACTCACATCTAAGGAGGTTTGAGAGAAAGAAAGATAATGAATATTACAAAGTTGTTACATGAATATGTCATTGGTCGCGTACATGTGGTACGCTAAAATTAGCATGCCTTATAAAAAGTTATTAAAGGCAAAACTAAAGCAAGAAACGATTTTACTTATAATAATTTTGAACATGACAGTAATAATATGATTTTCTCTATGAATCAGAGGAGATATTATTCACCACTTGGAAGGTGTGATAAAATCTCTCCTCGTACAAAATTAATTGAGACCTTCGGAAGAGCAAATTTGTTACTACCTGGATTAATGAAATTGTTTTTGACATTTATATTGTAGCAAGTTTCAAAAGAAACCTTTTGAGTTTCAAATGTATTAGCCAAAGTGGTTGGCATATTGAGACTATAAATGAAAGAAAGATTGATTATCTTCATATTATTATAACATACCGGGTAAATATGAAAGGTTACCCAACTTTTTTTCTATTTGTATAGATGTATAAGTATGATGATAAAATCACACGCCACAAGTAAACTAGAGGTTTACTGAAACAAATATTAGTTGGCATGACTGGTTGGTCATCCCGGGTCAATTATGATGCGAAAATCAATTGTTAATTCACACATTGGCATATATTGAAGAAATAGAAGATTCTTCAAGAATTATTTTGTGCTACTTATTCTCCTGATATACCAACTAAGGTTGGGATTAAATCCCCTGATTTCTAGAACGAATAAAAGGTAATAAATTTATGGGCTCAATCACCTGCCATGTGGACTATTTACTATTATATAATTTTAATAGATGCATCTATTGTATAGTCACATGTGCGTTTGTTGTCAACTTGTAGTGTGGATTTTGCAAGGTTGATTGTTCAAATTATTAGAGCATAGTTCCAGAATATAAACTATGATAATTTATCTTGATAATGCTGGTGTAAATCCAACTTGGTTTAGCAGAAATTGTATGTCTCCAATAATAGTTAAATCATTAGTTGTGGGAACAAAACTCCCAATACAAATTTGGTATGAGGTGTATTATAAACAACACTTGTACGCATCTAGCCAACAAGTTAAGATAAATTCTCCCTATCACAATTGGTCCAGGGTTAGGAACCAAATAATTTGCATCTGGGGGTATGGATGTGCTTATGATTTAATTATTCCACCATAATATACAAAGATGGATTCCCAAAGAAGTTTGGGAAATGTGTTGGTGATCCCAACAATAGGGGGAGAAAATGGGAAGCTCAAAAAGTAATATGTGAAATAAATTATTATGAATACATCTAGATCCTCGTACAAGAAAATGTGAACTCAAAGTTCAAGTGATAATTCATTTGCAAAATATTGCCATGCGCATTTGCTGCCAAAAGCTAAATGTTATATTTCAGCTTTTAATGCTCCAAATAGAATAAAATCCATGAGGGACGTAGTCTATGGAACGCATGAAGCGTAATAAACTAATCGGTTCGAAAGATAAAACTCTTTGAAGAAGGAGAGGATCAAAAAATAAAGATGATCATACTAAGGAGGCAACTGCTTTATAAAAGCACAATGATATAACACTTTATAAGACCTCATAGAAGAGGCTCGGGTACCTGAAACTATTGAGATCTCGATAAGGTATATTTGTATTGAGTGGTGATGGAACCGATATAAAATGATCGTCGACGATATTGTTAATATAATCTTGAGCTCAAATTAGTCATGGAATTTGGACAGATAAATGATTGGCCAAATGAAAAATAGGCAACAAAATTGACTTCATTTAAAAAATGTAAAGTTGGACGGATAGTCCCAACACCTGAAAGTATAAAGCCTAAATGGAGATATTGAAATACGATTAGTGTTATATTGCAAAAGAAATCCTTGATATAGATTTGTTTATTCTAACAAATATTGTCAAGGTTTTGTTGGTTATTCAAATGCAGGGCATAATTTGTTTTCTGTGAGGGTACTGCTATACTTTGATATTCAACAAGGTTCCAATTACATTGAAAATGATACTGCATGCAAATTGAAAAAAGAACTATCGAAGGAGATAAAATAAAGCATATTTCACCAAAGTTCTATTTCAGACAAGATTGTTGTTCAACAAATTTGTTCAAGTGATAATTTGACAAACTTCTTCACAAGGCATTGCCGATCTCAATATTAGAGAAGTTGTTATACAAGCTTGGAATTCGTCGTGTTCGAGAAACAAAAGTGATGTTTTCATCAGGGGGAGGAAAATACGCGTTGTACTCTTTTTTCTTAGCTAAGGTTTTATCCCACTGGTTTTCCTAGCAAGGTTTTTAATGAGGCAGCAAGTAATGCATATTACAAGATATGTGTACTATTTTTCCTTCACTGAGATTTTTTCCTACATGATTTTTTCTTAGCAATGTTTTAACGAGGCACATTATCTATAGACATCCAAGGGGGAGTGTTATCCTCGCCACTCTTCTCCATTAACCTTCCACTACTTCTAATCATTATGGTTGTAACTCCCGCACCTCCATAACATCCTCTATGATCTTCCCCATGATCTCAATAGTTAATACCATGTTCATGACATCCCTTTGTATTAACTAAATATCATCATATAAATAGAGGATTTGTGTGTCACATTGTATACACTTGAATAGATGGAACAAATAAGAATATCTTTCTCTTTTTCTTTGTATCTCTTATCTATTTTCTTGTTTTATGTTATTGCTTTGAGCTTAGTTTCTTAACGCAAATAAATTTCTTTATTTCTTGTGTGAATACCTAATTTTCGCACCATTTAAATACTCCTAAAGTTGTTAGTGTCAATTATCCT
>ML340785.1:0-10757 GCA_005239505.1 Nicotiana paniculata | reverse complement strand
CCTTACTTGCAAATCACGCAGCTTTCATCTATGATCATTCTTGTTATGGCCATTCCCATTCATATGGGGTATTGTTGGACTTTAAAGCCATTGGGCTTTAAAGACAAGGAGTAATTAGAAAATGGTGGGAAATAAAATGGAGGAAAATGAAAATTTGAATCAAGTGAGCTTTGTCATGAACTTTGTACCACATTGGTGAAAGACAACTATACTTGTGTGTATAAATATAGAATCACTTCTTAAAGCTCTTAAAAGGAGTTAAGAGAATGAACCATCGCGCCGTCGTCGTCGCTCGGCTCGGCTTTGGCTTTGGCTTTGGCTTTGGCTTTGGATTTGGATTTGGATTTGTCAAATGATCTATAAGATTATTTTTTGGGCAAAATTTATTTAATTAATTAGTTAAGAATTAATTAAATGTCAGTCAGCTCATTAACGGAATTGACTGAAACGTATAATCCAAATGCTGTCTTTCCCTTCTGAACAAACACCTCTTCACATTACACTGCCTATAAATTCCAAGTCATGGCTTCCTTTTCACTCACTGAAAAATCCAGAATTTCCTTCTAAAAATATACTGCATTCTATTCGCAGTCTCTCTCTCAAAATCATAAGTGTGGTTTTGTTCCGTTCTTTGAGTTCGTTGGTATCCTGCAACTAGTATTGCCACTGTTGCAGGAAGGTTTATTCCGTTTCATCCTGGGAGGATTTAATCCATTACCTTGACAACTTGTGAGGGGGTTAAAATTCCTTAAGGACGCACAAGGAAATTATGAACTCGAAATATTTCATATCATCTATTAATTTTCTATTTCTTCTAACAGTTTATTTTAACACAGTATCAAAAACACGAACAACATAGCAGGAGATACAATAGCTCCTCATGGGGGTACATGGAGGCATGTGTCATGTGAGTCAAATTCTTTAAAAGCAACAGCACCAATTTTGAGACATAACTTCTATTACACGGAAAACTCAACGCTGAATTAATTAAGTGTGCAAAGGAACAATAGGAAAGGGAAAGAAAACCAACTTTCCATAGGATGAAAAGTCATTTGCAGACTTTTTTTTTTTTTTTTTTTTGTGTGTGGAGAGCGTGATGAAGTCCACAAACTACTTCATTGCAATTTATGTGGTATATTCTTCTTTCTAGTCTATTCAAAAAAAAAAAAATTACATACTTCTAAATTTAAAAACAATTAACTTTACATTATTTGAAAAAATAACACTACATAACTGCTCTCAAAATTATAGCAGAAAAATGTATCTGTTTTATATAGCCTTTTTTGTATATACATACACACATATATATTTTATATATTTTTGTGGCTATCGGATATCAATAATTTCGGTCACGGATTAAAAGTGATCTTGATCCTTTTTGTCTTGCCTTTAATGTGAATCTTCTATAACTGCACAAATATTATGACATATTTAATATCACAAGTTTCAAGAGCTTATAATTATTTTATATTTAAGAGTTTCATGTTTAAACTTCATGATTAAATTAATCCCGTAAATTAAAACGAAATATAATAAAGGGTAATCTCCCATTGGAGACAAATACTATATCAACAACTTTTAGATGTTTTTTAAGTTCTAAGTCTTGAAACAGAAAAGATAATTTTTCATACAAATTCTATCAAATTCAAACATACACTCGGTGCATTAAGCTCTTGCTATGTGCGAGATCCGAAAAAGGACTGGATCACAACAACCTTACTTTATATTTTTATAAGAAGTTGTTTTCACAACTCGAACCCAAATTTAAACATACACTAACTTCAAAAACCGAAAAAATAAAATCTTCTTTCACCATATTCTTAGAAACAGCCGAAACCTAAAACAGCTTACTCTACATTTTAGGAAATATAAATCTTAAGATTTGACTTAGATATATATAAATTGGTTACAGTAACCAAGTACAAAAAATTGCCATAAGCCTAACTTTGACAAAAACAACACATTGGAATTGTCTTGTTAGAGACGTGGGCAGCAAGTCAAACACACTTGCTTTTTGAATCTTGACCACTCTAACCTTTGCCCTCTTTCCTCATTCTTCTTTATAATCGTTACCAGATTTCACAATGCGGAGATTCGTATCCAACAGAGCCAGAAATCTCATCTCCATTACTGTAACCAGAACTACAACTACTTCTTCTATTTGTTCTTCTCCTCTTACTTCCTCATTACCTGCTGCGTTTCGTTTCTTGTCCACTCTTCAGCCTTCTTCTCCTTCTCCTGATTCAATGGCTTCCGATTGTTCGTCCACTCCCGTCACTCTAGACAATCTTAACCCCAAGGTAATCTTAATTTTAATTTAATTTTATCTGCTTTCTCCAATCTAAAAGATGTGTAGTCTTTTCTAGTGTTTCGCCGTTTTTTTTTTCTTTCTTAATTGAATTTGCCTCCCTCGCTATTGGTCATAAATAAATTATACTATTGCTCATTCTGGGTTTTTACCAACCTAGTGCTGAGTGTTTTTTGTGGCTCTTTGTGTTGTAACGGAACGAGTTTAAATGGAGAAATGGATATTGAGGATTTATATAGCCGACTCAACTGTTTGTAATTGAGGCGTAATTATTGCTTCTGCTTTCCGCGGCTCTCCATTATTACATTAGATTAATTTTTTTTATAACGGTCAAATGTTGGTTAAATTTGCACCTTTTCCCAAAAAAAGAAATTGTACTAGTTCTATTCCAGTTTAATCTGTTGCCAAAAATAGGATCTTTTGATTCTTCATTCTTTGGAATTGGTAAGTGTTGATGTGAAAATCAATAGAGAGTACTGAGTCTTTATTGGAGAGTTAATTGATACATTGTTGCATTCATCATCTGATTTGAAGCTTTCTACCTCGACTTAAATGATGCGGTTTTCGCCAGTTTTCTCGAAGACTGTATATCGAGTTTTTGTCTTGAATTTACGTAACTTGACTAATTTTATGGTCCATTTTGTTGGGTTCAGGTTTTGAACTGTGAGTATGCTGTCCGTGGAGAGATTGTCACACTTGCTCAGGTAGTCTTTTTTACTTGGTTTAGTGGCTATGGCTTTTGTTTGTTGATTCCTGTAAACTGTATATGGAATCTATGTTTGAGACTTCTGTTGATTGAGCCATTATTATTTGGATCTGCTGAATTTCATAACTTTGAAGAACTTGTATATGTTCAGAGAGGCCTGTTTCATTTTTCTTTTTGATGCAGAAATTGCAGCAAGAAATCAAGGAGAATCCAGGTTCTCACCCCTTTGATGAGGTACTCACTCTTGTAAACTTGGTTTTCTTCTTTCCATTTTTGCTTTAACAATCCATGCTTTACTTCATTTCCCATTTTTTGTAATTGATGTCAGTCTCGGGAATAGATCTTCAATAGAACTATTCTTGCAAAGCTCCACATAGGTCATAAGTTGATGACCTGAACTAGGCACCACCTAGAACTTCTTTAAGTTTCTAATTTATTCTGTTATCGTTCCTCTGATTACGTGCAGATCTTATACTGCAATATTGGAAATCCTCAATCACTGGCTCAGCAGCCTATCACTTTCTTTAGAGAGGTGGGCAAAATTACTCATATTTTTTCAAAAATTATTAGACTCAATCGGCAATTTGTAAGGTTGACTTTTTATGTTAGGTCCTTGCATTGTGCGACCATCCAGCCATTTTGGACAAAATTGAAACACAAGGTCTGTTCAGGTATGAAGTTTGTCGGCCACTGCATCTTTTAGTTGAAATATGCACCTAATATCCATATATAACTGACTTCTGTAACATGAGTCTATCAGCAAATTTCCATGTCAGTAGTCTATTCCCTGTACACTTAGAAGATGATATGATTATAGATCCCGCTATTGACATGAGTCAGCACCTGTTCTTCTATTTTGTTATTTAGTCAATAGTATCTGGGAGTTAATTCAACATGTGGTGGCTGTCTTTTTAATTCTTATTCAAATGTCAAACTCATAAAATAAGTCTTTGTTTGAAGTCTATGCAAGTAAAGAAAAAATGATCTATTTCAATGAATATGAGCAACCAATATTCAGTGGAATACTATTGAGAACTTCATCAAAACAGAAAAGAAATACTACTGAGAAATGTTTACTTGAGGCAGCTAAAGGAAAGACTTGGAGAGAAACCGTTGGTTCTAATGTTTTTATAGTCCTCAACCACATCTATTTCCAATCAAGTGTTCCTTCTTTGGATGCATACTAAATAGGAATTCCCTGTTTGCCTCTTATTCGTAGTCACCATCAGTCTTTTGCAAGGTATGAGTGATGGAAGCCTCAAGATGCGATATTGATAAAATGCTGTGTGGGACATGTGCAGAGTGCAAGTTCCTCCAGGATCACGCTTCATAACTTAGGATGTAGCTCAAGATGTATTGGCCGAGTTTTATAAGATCACTTATACTTATTATTTCTAAATATTAGAAATGATTGATGTCTATGTTTTTTGGTTTAAGGATTCAACTTCAAAACTACAACTTATTTGGTGTCTTGGGGGATGTTTGTGGGTGTATTTGGAGTGGCCCTGAAATGCAATATTTTATGCAATAACTTGCTTCTACATTGATCTGTCCTGTTTTTGTTTTCATTGGAAACATCCACAGTTTTTCGGTTCTTTTATTCGCTATCAGCTTTTTCCACTTTTTGCATGTCCTAAAGATGTTCATCGTTTGAATTATTTCCATATATTATTTTATTTATATAATATTAAAAATTCTAAAGCCCCATGCCTCGAGGCATAGATACATCGCCTAACGAAAAACAAAATGTCTTACCTTATGGCTTCGCTTTTTAAAACCTGGTTACTAGTGAGAAAAAGTGTAAAAGAATTCTTCATCAACTTTAAGTCTCCTTCTGGTTCAGCAATATCTTGACACGATTTTTTGTTCTGAGAAGTATTCGGTTATGCTGTGCAACCATTTGTTAGAAGGAGGAGACCTCTTCAATATGAAATATTAAACTTGTTGTGAACTCTGAGAAATTGCAATTGCTGTCCTTCATTCTTTCTTTTCTTTTGTAGTGCGGATGCCATAGAACGAGCTTTCCAGATCCTTGATCAAATTCCTGGGAGAGCAACTGGTGCATACAGCCACAGTCAGGTGACTATCTTCTCGAGCTTGTTCCAGTTTTCCAGAGTGTTGTATAGGGACAATAATAGAAAGCTTTTCATTTTTGTTTCCTAAATAGGGTATCAAAGGATTACGCGATACAATCGCTTCTGGTATTGAAGCTCGTGATGGCTTCCCTGCGGATCCAAATGATCTTTTCTTGACTGATGGTGCAAGCCCAGCGGTAAATTATATTTATATCCTTGTCATTTTCACAGCTTTGAGGAAAGTTGCTTGTAGCAAATCTCACGTAGTTGATGATGTTGGTTCTTTCCCTTTATTCAGGTTCACATGATGATGCAGCTGCTCATCAGGTCAGAGAATGATGGAATTCTCTGTCCCATTCCCCAGTATCCTCTTTACTCTGCTTCAATTGCTCTCCATGGTGGAACTCTTGTATGTACCATTGCTTCAAAATAAAATTGATTTGTGCTAGTTGTTTAGTTGGCTGAAAATGATACTAAAGATTGATGTCTATACAAATGTTACTGAATGCCATGTTTGACTGCTCTTATGAGAGCTTTCCTTGAAAGTACCACCAGTGCATGCATTACTCTGATCAACTTATTCTTTTAAGACCCTTTATTTGATTCTTGAAAGGTAATCCTTTGAGAAGTTCTTAATATTTGCATATCATCTGGTTTTGTAGGTTCCTTATTATCTTGATGAACAAACAGGATGGGGCCTTGAGATCTCAGAACTAGAGCAACAGCTGAAAACTGCAAAATCCAAGGGTATTGATGTTAGGGCTTTGGTTGTGATCAATCCAGGCAACCCTACTGGACAGGTAGGCTTTTAATAGAGATTTTGGATGGCTCATTTATGATTTTTCTTCAGAACATTTCATGTGGTAGGAATATTTTTTTTTTGCGTAACTATAGGTTCTTGGTGAGGCCAATCAACGGGAAATTGTCGAGTTCTGCAAGAGGGAAGGCCTTGTCCTTCTGGCTGATGAGGTGAGTTAATTATCCTCTAAAATTCTTCTATGCTTGATATGACAAATTCTTTTGCTTCTGTTAGCAGCTTGTTTAGCAGTGACTCTGAACTTGTTTTTTGATGTATCACTGTCAGCTTTTGCATTTCTAAGCAATCTGGGGTTGTATTAGACTTCACTGTTGTAATTCTCTTTCATAATTTGTGGAACTCATACAGGTCTATCAAGAAAATGTTTACGTGCCTGACAAGAAATTCCACTCATTTAAGAAAATTTCCCGCTCTATGGGATATGGTGAAAAGGATATATCTTTAGTGTCTTTCCAGTCCGTGTCAAAAGGTACATATTTCCCTTTACCTTGTCATTTCTTTGGGTGGTGGATTGGAGTGGTGTAAGAGGGGATAGGGATTCTCTTCTTCCAAATGCAAATAATTTTGTTCTAATATTTTCATTTACCTTGGCGACTTTAGGATTCTATGGAGAGTGTGGAAAGCGAGGAGGTTACATGGAGGTCACTGGTTTTAGCCCTGAAGTGAGGGAACAGATATACAAACTGGCGTCTGTCAATCTGTGTTCCAATATCTCTGGTCAGATACTTGCAAGCCTCGTCATGAGTCCCCCAAAGGTTAGTATTGCTATTTCCTAATAATGTGTTGCCTTGCATATTCCCAGAGGAAAAGGTTTATGCAGAGAGCATGGCTACATGCAGGTGGGAGATGAATCATATGAGTCTTTTTCTGCTGAGAAAGAAGGAATACTCTCTTCCTTGGCAAGACGTGCAAAGGTTAGTGAGAACTCACATACAGGACTATTGATGCTATTATATAATTAGCTAGTTCATTGGAAGTACGAGAAACTGAACCTGAACTTAAGAACTGCTTAATATAGCAGGCAAAAAATGATGTCTGAAATTTGCTCCTATAGAGTTCATATTTTAGCGTCATCATTTGAGTTTATATCTGTCAACTTGTTAAATCTTCTTTTTGTCTTGTCTTTTTTTCCCCCTCTTTTAATGATACCATCAGACACTAGAAGATGCATTAAATAGTTTGGAAGGAGTGACATGCAATAGAGCAGAAGGGGCTATGTATCTCTTTCCGCGTATTAACTTGCCTGACAAAGCAATAAAAGCAGCAGAAGCAGCTAACACTGCACCAGATGCCTTTTATGCTCGGCGCCTCCTTAATGCCACTGGAATCGTTGTTGTTCCAGGCTCTGGATTTCGTCAGGTAATTGTTACATTTGTAGCTTTGCCATCTAGTCATTGCCATTCATAATATTGATATCCTTTGGTGATAGTCTCCGACCATTTTCAATAAAGTTGCATTAACTTTTCACTCGAATGGTAAAATGTGGCCAGAGAAAAAGCAAGCCTTTCTGATTATCTTGTACATGTTGGTCTCTCTCTTACAGTGTATTGTTTGTTGCTTCTATGTAGGTTCCTGGAACCTGGCATTTTAGGTGCACAATATTACCACAAGAAGAGAAGATACCAGCTATTGTATCTCGTCTTACAGAATTCCATGAGAAGTTCATGAATGAATTTCGCGGCTAAGGATTCGGCTCCTAATAATAGAGAAATTTGAATAAGCACTGCCGGTTGGTTCTTGTTTGCGGATGTTTTTGTTTGGCCTCTACTTAATAGTCGAACTGTCAGGACTTTAATGTCCCAAAATTTTGGGGATTTGTTTCTCATTTTCTATTTCGGATTCGCCCTTCCTCGTAGTTGAAGCGTATAAGCTTCAGCTCAAACTGTAGCCTGTTAAATTTATCCCAAGCCCAGACGTGCAGTGGAAATATAAATGTGATTTGTGCAATACATTGATCATGTAACTAGTGCAGCAACTTCTTAGACCATCACAATTATATCATATCTAAAACATAAAATAGCGGATTCAGTTCATTAACAGTTTGTTACAAAAGAAAACTCCAGACTCTACTACAAGATAATGCATGTAAAAGGAACAACGAAGAGGCCTGATCTAACATTCACAGCTGTTGTATAATTAGAGACACTTGGATTTTGTACTTTCCACTTTAACTCAACACGTGCAGTATTCAAACAATTTTATTATTGAGAGACTTAAAAACTTATTTTTCTTTTCTTCCTAGCTAGAAAAATGTGGCTGTCGCGCCCCCTTTTTTTCTTCGCGGAATATCGGGCTTATGACATTGGTTGGGACAACTCTTTCCTTTTGGGAAAGAGGTTTGCATATTTTGAAGAGTTGTCACCTAACAATTTTAACGGTGTGTTAGGGCACCTAAGGGGTTCAATTATAACTACGTTGCTAACCAGAGATTTGGGTAAGGGCTTGAAATTATCCTAAGGGGAAGGTGTTAGGCACCCCTCAGGATCCACAAGTGTGGTTCCCAGCCAAATGGTTTCGTGAATTTGTACAACTAGCAAATAACAAGTAAAGCTCAAATAAGAGGGAATTTAAGTCTTAAACATGTAGATGTTTAGAAAAACAGTAAAGAAGATTAGCTTTTGAAAAGGAATTACGAGCTAGCATATAAAGGTGTCCTAGGTTAATAATATGGATCACATCAATACAATACCCGATAATCACTCCTCGAAGAGGGCTACACATGGTATTAGCGCACCAGTCATCATATCCATGTTCTACCCTTCCCACCCTGTAAGGTTATTAAAACGAGTGTTGGTCTCGACCTCTATTGCATGTTGTCACCCGTCCCTTCCTATCAGTCCCGGAAGAAATTAGGACTTCTATCCTAAAAGGAGGTACTAGGCAGACCCTCAGGTCTTAAAGGTAAAATTCTAAGGCGACAGATAACAAAACAAGTAGGACTCCAGATAGAGGAAAGCATAGAAAACAGATAAAGGCTCAAATATTCCTCCACACACAGTACACATAAGCAGCATGTCTCAGACACAATTAAGGTCCATATTAATTCAGAATCCTAAAACATGGTATCTAGGTGATAGACAGATTATTGCATAACTCAGAGAGAAAGTCTTAATCAGGCTTGCCTACTGGTTTTAAGCATGCTGGCAGTTAAACATGATCACAAAGACAGTTCTGATTTTATCTTTTTTAAAGTTAATTACCTAATGCTTGCCTAAGTGTTGGATAACATGCAACCGTTATTCAGATTGGTTAATGACTCTAAGTTGTTTTAGCTAATAACACGCGATTCTAGGTGTGAAGATGTACAAAGACTAATTACCAGTTTTTGAGAACAGGGGATTGTTCTGTATTTAGACTAAATGAAGTTAAATAGATACGATCATATAACATGATATCTAATGCAGCATGATGCGTAATAACTTAAACAGGATTTCTAAATGCACATAGAATCATAACATTATGCACAGTTTCAGGAATAACATAGGTGACAGATTTTTAATGGTTATTCACCTAGAACAGGATCTCTACGTGTATGGCATGATGAGGCATGATTACAGCTTATTTATCCTAATACAGTACCTCTAATGAAATTTCATAACATAGGCATAATCACGTAATAGCAACTTATTTTATTGTAATTATTTATCCTATAGGAAGGATCTCTAATCGTGGAGATGAGATGTTGAATACACATAAATCCTAAGTAGCATGATATCTAATGCATGGCATGGTTTTCCTAAACATGGCTGCTATTGCGCATAGAGAGATAATAAACCTAGAAAACATGGTCTCTACCCTTAATTATACTACAACATGCATATCACCTACCCATTTTTTACTATTCGACCCTAGAGTTGTTCNGAATTACACAACTGAAATAGAAGGAAAATAAGAAGTTAACTATAGGGAGCCTACAGAATAGGCTCAAGTCTCCAAGTCCTCAATGCCAGGTATTATTTCACAACCTTCTCATAATCCGGGTGTGTCAGAGTTCCCTAAGGACCTCAAGGGCTCCCGGGCAGTGCTCACACCCAGATTTCATAGCCAAAAGAGTAAGTGCAGTGTGGAATGTCCAGCCTCTGTGTGTCAAAGTTCAAAGGGAACTCAAGGGTCCCAAGGCAATGCTCATACAGAAGAGGCAGAACCTAGACTTCTAAGAGTATATGTGAGAGTGCTTTTTATTTTTAAAAGGGTCTAATTAAGAAAACAGTTTTGAGAAAGGGTAAGTAAGAAACCGTTTTGAAGAGGGAAACTTGATTGGAATAAAAGTTCAATATCACACAAAGGACCAGGGATAGTCCAACAATCACAAACAGGGGTAATGGGATTTGAGGGAAAAATACAGAGCATGTGAGAGCAAACAAGCAGGCAGACACACATATATGCATACCATCAGAAGCTCCTAAGGGTCCAGAGGATTAGGGGTATAGTAAAGTACTAGGTTAGATTAACACCAAAACAACTAAGACCATGATTAAACTAATGAACCAGTCATAGGCATGTAGATTCACATAAGAAAGCAGGTGCTAAGTATACAGAAACATGCTGGTCATAAACAAGTAAGGCATATCTTAACATGCAGAGAGGAGTTCAGGATCCTAGGTACATGTTGAATAATAAGTAAAAGCAAATTAGAAACACACTGAATTACAACAGTGATAGAAACATGTTGGTTTGAGGACTGAAATCTAAATTACAACATACCAGTGAAGTGAGGAAAGCAGTAACACAAACAGGAAGTAGGAGATGCACAATAGTTAGCCTTGGCTTGCAGCCGGCTAACTTCGAATAGTAGTAGCTAGCACAAAAGAGAGAGCATATAGTTTTTATTTATGTGAGAGAGAGAGAGAG
>ML340784.1:0-115369 GCA_005239505.1 Nicotiana paniculata | reverse complement strand
GTTCAAATTGTATGCATGATTTCCAATTATGAGTTGAATATGTTTAATTGTGAACTAGATTGATGGTACTAGTCGTTTAAGTGATTTGTGAGTAAAAGTCAAAAAGAAATTTCGACCCCAGGTATGTATGGCTAACTTTAACCTTTGTAGAATCCTCTTGTTGGGTCCGAGCATACGGTATGTGTACCTTGTTTGAAAACATGTGAATTGATTGTTCAAATGTGTTGAGACGTAAGATATCTATTCTCTGATCGTTCTAGTTGATTGTTATACTATCGTGCTATATGAGATTGTGAAAAGTGGTGTGATGTGCCTATCTTATTATGTGCAAAGCTCGTAAATGCTCGAGGGTATCGATATGAAAGTATGTGTTGATGAATGAAGAAATGTTAATGTGCCCAAGTGTGGGAATGTATATAATGGCTAAAAGCCATGCGTGGAAAGTAATGAAAAATGGGATTGTGAAATAATGTAAATGAGTTGAACGATTATGGCAACACCGTGTACATGAATTACTGCTTGTTGAGAGTCATTGTGCCTTGAGCTCAAATAGCGAGTTGTTGATATGAACTTGTGTTCCTTGAAATGAAGAATTCTTGTGATTTAATTGTTTGTGGTCATTGTTACGAAATATGACTGTCAGGTGGGATCGGGTTGCGCGCCGTAACACGAAGCAATAAGGATGATGGGTTGTGGTGATAAGGGTGGTCGAGGTAATAAGAGTGGCCGAGGTAACAAGGATGGAATGTGAACATTATCACTATTGAAATGAAAATCTATGAAACTCTTGAATATGGTGATGTTGAAAGGGGAAAAGGAGATATTGTGAAACTTTTCAATTTTGGTTATTTCTTTCCACGTGCATTGATTAATTGGTTCTATTATTGTCTCTTATTTGTGTATTGTTTGATTGTACTTGGGATAAAGTTTGTTCATACATACTAGTACTATTCCACAGTACTAACGTCGCTTTTACCGGGGGTGCTACATTTTCTTATACGAATGTAGGTGGTTCTACAGCAGGTAATTCAGCCCACCGTCAGTAGTGCCTCCTCTCCTTTCCGTCAGCTATTTTGGTGAGCCCCACTTCCTCCCGGGGCCACGTGTGAATCATGTCGCCTTATTTTGAGTTTATTATGTAGTGTAAGGTATAGCCGATGCTTTTTTGCCGAAAAGTATTATATAATTTTTTTTTTATTCGTAGAGGCTCCGTAGACATAATGTGGGTAATGTACATGTGTATTTTGGGTAGCAAGGGTACGATTCGGAATCGTAGTCCACGTTGTAAATGTTGTATGAAATTTGTAAGCATTTGGATCATATGTTGGTTTTGATGAAAAGGTAGAAATGAAATCAAATCGTAAGTTTATGCTTATGTCTTAATTTCTAATTCACATGAGTAAAGTATATTGATATCACGAGGTAGTACGTGGGATAGGTGAGGCAAATCCAGGTCTGCTTGACTGGGGTCACCCGGTTGAGCGCCGGTCATGTCCCTCGATTTTGGGGCGTGACAATCGAGGACCGCAACAAAATGAATGCGGTCGCATACCCTATCACTAATTACCTAATAATTATAGAAATTTATCATGCAAAGTTACTAACCCCAGCCCCCATTTAGGCATACAAACACTACCCACATGTATTTGAACAACAATTAAGCATTAATTTGACATTATGGTATGCATATAACCCTAACTAAAAAGAAAAAAAATTAAAATAAAGAGAAAAGAAAAGAAAAAAATGAAATCAAATCATTGTATTGAACATACCGGTTGTGAAATTGTGTTGGAAATCTACTCTTGATGTGAATGAGATGAAATTGAGAGCAAGGAGAGATGAACAATGCTTTAAGGTACGGTGAACAGTTGGGATTCGTAAAGTGTAAAATGATTGAGGAACCACTATTTATACTTAGAAATTGTGGAACCCACCTCCTTACCTGAGCACGGCCGTGAAATTTTGTCGCGGTCCATGCTTTGTTACCTTATGTAGAGTAGCTTCAAGCACATGGCGTGGTCCGCGAAATATTGGCCGCGACAACGGAATCAACGCGGTCAGCGAAAATTTGAACACGGCCCCGAACATTGAAGGATTTTTGAAAGTCCAACTTTAGAGAGTTGGAATTTTGCTCATTTCAACTACGCTTCCGCGCACAAAAATGTGCCATCGCGAAGTGCTCATGCGGTCCGCGAAATTTTGGGCGCGGTCTGCGAACTTTTGTCACTTATCCACATTTCTTCCTTGTCAATATCCTGCATTGCACAATCAATTCCTACGTACACTTTACAACCAGTTAGTTTAAAATAATTCCTAATCTAAGAATAAAATCAAAAGAAATAAAAACATATGGGTTGCCTCCCAAGAAGCACCTGATTCAACGTCGCGGCACGACGCATGTTACCATCATCACTTCAAATGGATCAAGGCCACAACGTGGCTATCATCAATCTTGCCAAGGTAGTGCTTCACTCGCTGCCCATTGACTCTAAAGATCTCGCCATTTTTGTTTTTCAAATCTAGAGCACCAAACGGAGTTACATGCACCACTTCAACCGGGCCACTCCACTTTGACTTGAGCTTTCCCGAAAACATCCATAACCGAGAGTTGAATAGAAGAACCAAGTCATATTCCTTGAATTATTTATTCCGGATATATTTGTCATGTAAGTACTTCATCTTGTCCTTATACAAGGACGAGCTGGAATAAGCATGGAACCAGAACTCATCAAGTTCATTTAGTTGCTCTACCCGGAGATTGGCAGCTACATCCCATTCAAGGTTAAATTTCTTAAGTGCCCATATGGCCTTGTGCTCTAATTCAACCGAAATATGACATGCTTTCCCAAATACCAACCGGTACGGAGACATACCAATTAGAGTATTGTATGATATGCTATAGGCCCATAAGCATCGTCAAGTTTCCTTGACCAATCAGTCTGATTTGCACTGATAGTCTTGGATAATATGCTCTTTATCTCCCTGTTGGAGACCTCAACATGTCCACTTGCCTGGGGTGATAGGGAGTTGACACCTTATGATTGACACCATACTTGAAAAGTAAAGTGTCGAAGGCTTTGTTGCAAAAATGAGAACCCCCATCACTAATGATAGCTCTTGGGGTGCCGAACCTTGTGAAGATATTTTTCTTTATGAAAGCACACCACACTTCATGCCTCATTATTGGGCAAAGCCACAGCTTCAAACCATTTGGAAACATAGTCAACAACAACAAGAATATAAGTGTTCCCACATGAACTCATAAATGGACCCATAAAGTCGATGCCCCACACATCAAAAATATCAATCTCAAGAATGATCGTGAGGGGAATTTCATTCTTCTTGGAAATTCCACCAGCTCTTTGGCACTCATCACAACGCCTAACAAGCTTGCTAGCATCTTTGTATAAAGTCGGCCGATAGAAACCACAACTTAAGACCTTTGTAGCAGTTCTCGCCCCACCATGATGACCACCATAGGGCGAGGAATGAAAAGCTTCAAGAATACTCAATTTCTCTTCTTCCAGAACACATCTTCGGATAACACCATCGTTGCAAATCTTGAAAAGATATGGCTCGTCCCAATAATAATCCAAGCAATCCCATTTGAGCTTCTTCCTCTGGTTAGAAGAAAGCTCACTCAGGACAGTGCTGGTCACAATAAAGTTAGATACGTCGTCGAATCAACGCATCACATTCAAATACACGGAGAGGAGTTGTTCATCCGGAAACGAATCATTAATCTCGAGGCCGTCATTGGGCCTCCCCTCATCTTCCAAGCGGGATAAGTGGTCCGCCACTTGATTCTCACTCCCTTTTCGGTCTATGTTTCAAGGTCAAACTCTTGTAGAATAAGAACCCATCTCATCAACCTAGCCTTAGAGTCCTTTTTGGTCATCAAGTAACAAAGTGTTGCGTGGTCGGTGTGCACAATCACTTTGGTACCCATGAGGTACGAGCGGAACTTTTCCATGGTGAAGACAATGGATAATAACTCTTTCTCGGTCACCGTATAGTTGACTTGGGCGTCGTTCATTGTTTTTCTTACATAATAAACCAGATGAAATATCTTGTTGATTCTTTGCCCCAAAACTGCTCCTACCGCAACGTCGCTAGCATCGCACATGAGCTCAAATGGTAAGCTCCAATTGGGTGCGGTAATGATGGGAGTGATAGTCAACCTATACTTGAGAAGCTCAAAAGCTTTCGTGCAATCATCATTGAACACAAACTTGGCATATTTTTCCAATAACTTGCACAAGGGGTTTACCACTTTTTAGAAATCCTTGATGAACCTTCGGTAAAACCCCGCGTGACCAAGAAAGCTCCCCACTCCCTTGAAGGAAGTGGGAGGAGCGAGTTTTGATATCACTTCAATTTTTGTTTTGTCCACTTCAATACCGTTCTTGGAGATCTTATGGCCGAGGACAATGCCCCCCTCGACCATAAAGTGACACTTCTCTCAATTAAGCACTAAGTTGGTCTCTTCACATCGGACCAACACTTTGTCAAGATTATCCAATCAGTCTTCAAAGGAATCCTCCACAACACTGAAATCATCCATGAACACCTCGAGGAAGTCCTCCACCATATCCGTAAATATTGCCATCGTACACCGCTGAAAAGTAGTCGGTGCATTACATAAACCAAACGGCATCCGTGAGAATGCAAATGTGTCATACGGACAAGTGAATATGGTTTTCTCTTGGTCTTCAGGTGCAATGAGAATCTGATTATATCCGAAATACCCATCCAAAAAGAAATAATAAGCACGTCCGACAAGTCTGTCCAATATTTGATCGAGAAAGGGAAATGGAAAATGGTCTTTTCGGGTCACTTTGTTCAGCTTTATGTAATCCATGCATACCTCCCAACCGGTGACAGTTCTTTTGGGTATCAATTCATTTCTATCATTCATGATCACAGTCATGCCCCCTTCTTTGGGACATATTGTACCAGCGAAGTCCATGAACTATCAGAAATGGGGTACACAACCCCTGCATCTAGCCACTTGATGGTCTCTTTCTTGACTACCTCTTGCATGGCCTCGTTCAACCTCATTTGATGTTCCACAGAGGGTTGGACATCTTTTTCCAATATGATTTTGTGCATGCAAAAGGCGGGTCTTATACTCCGAATATCAGCTAAAGTTCAACCTATTGCCTTCTTCCTCCTTTGAAGCACCGCAAGGGTGGAATCTACTTACACGTTAGTCAAGAAGGAAGAAATAATAACAGGTAATGTGGAACAAGGACCTAAGAACTCATACCTGAGGTGTGAAAGCAAGGGCTTCGACTCCAATGTTGGTGTCTCCTCGATTGAGGGCTTTGTTGGTGGAGTCTTCTGGTTCTCAAGGTCCAAGGAAAGTTTACAGGGCCCATATGAACAGGATCCCATTCCTTGTAAAGAATTTGCACATTCTACCAATCTTTCCATCTCATCCTCATCTTGATTCAACAACACAGCTTCAAAAGGGTCTTCCACATTAATCATAGCACTCGTGTCATTAATAATCACCTCAGTCACAAGATCCACAAAGGAATACACTTCGTTGCTATTAGGCTGCCTCATTGATTTTCACACATGGAACATAACTTTTTCATCGCCCACCCGGAAGGTGAGTTCCCCAGCTTCCACATCAACCAAGGCCTTCCATGTTTCTATGAAAGGTCTCCCCAATATAATTGGCACCTCATAGTCAACTTCGCAGTCGAGAATCACAAAGTCTGCGGGCAGAATGAACTTGTCGATCCGAACTAGCACATCATCAATTATTCCCAATGGCCGCTTCATTGTCCAGTCCTCCATTTTCAACCTCATGGAAGTAGGTCTTGGTTTACCAGTACTCAATGTATTGAACACAGAATATGGAATCAAATTAATGCTCGCTCCCAAATCACACAAGGCTTTGGCAAAATCGGCACTACCAATAGTGCATGGAATTGTAAAGGCACCGGGATCTTCTAGATTTGGAGCCATGGAATGCACAATGGCACTCACTTGATGTGTCATTTTTATCATCTCACAATTCATTGACCTCTTCTTTGTTACCAAGTCCTTCATGAACTTGGCATATCCAGGCCTTTGTTCTAGAGCTTCAACCAAAGGCACATTGTTGGATAATCTTTTCATCATATCAATGAATTTATTGAATTGATTCTCATTGTTCTGCTTTGCAAGCCTTTGAGGATATGGTGGAGGAGTCCTTGACAAGGGAGCCTTGGCTTTGGGCACTACCGGTTCCAGTATGTCTATCATATGCTCCCTAGACGGGTTCACATCATTTTGGGTCTCCTCCACGTTGTCATCAATGTCTATCCTCACCTCATCATTCACATTCTCATCATTTACTTACACTTCATTGCTTGGCTCGTCCTCATCTTGCACAACCAAATCATCATTCACAATCTTTCTTGGATTGGAGGTACTTGCATCTCCACCTCTACCGCTTTTTGTGGTCACCGCCATAGCATGGCCCGTATTGTTCCCACCTTTCGGGTTTAATACCGTATCTCTTGGTAGTGCCCTCTTAGGGCGAGTATTCAATGCTTGAGAAATTTGCCCATTTGTACTTCCAAGTTGCGGATAGAAGTATTGTGAGAGGCTATTTGGGCATCAGAGTCGGCATTTCTTTCCATCATTTTCTTGAACATTCTTTCTATTTTACCCATCTCATTGTTTGAAGAATTTTTCCCTTGAGACGGATATGGAGGCAGGTTGTTGGGTTGTTGATACATCGAGGGCCTTTGAAAGCCCGACCCTTGATTGCCTTGGTTATTGTTTCTCCAACCCCCTTGGTTTCCATTACCTCCCCAGTTTTTATTATTGTTGCCACTCCAATTGCTATTATTGTTTCCTCACCAATTGTCTTGTTGATTACCCCAATTTTGGTTGTTGTTCCCCCTATTGTTCAGATTGTTGATGTTGCCACTATTCCTGTTCCCTTGGCCTTGGTTGCCCCAATTTTGATTGTTTCCCTGTGATCTCCACTGTTGATTTGGAGCATTGCTCCGTTGACCTTGGTAATTATTTGCATATAAAAATTTCTCACTTTGATCATCATAAGAATCGTCTTGATTGTAGCCACTACCACTCTGATCAAATTGCTTTTGATTGATTTGCACTTGTTGACCACGTTGTCTTCTCTTGTTGACCATTATATTCACTCCTTCTATGGCGTTTACTTGCTTTGGCCCATGTACCTGTTGAACCTGATCATTTGCTAACTGGTTCATAGTAGTTGTCAACTCTGCTATGGCTTGTCCGTGATCATGAAGTTCTTTGTGAAGGTAGATGACATTAGGGTCACCCTGAGGAACGTTTTCCCGACTTTGCCAAGCTGAGGAGGTGTCCGCCATCTCATCTAATATGTCACATGCATCGGCATAAGGCACTTTCATGAAATTTCCCCCTCCGAGCTGATTCACCACACACTGGTTCGTTGTGTTGATACCCCTATAAAAAATTTGCTGGATCATTGCTTCAGTCATATCATTGTTGGGGCATTCTTTTACCATTGTCCGATACCGTTCCCAGATTTTATGTAAGGGTTCATTTGGCTCTTGTTTAAAAGCTAAGATATCATCCCTAAATGTTTCCATATGACCCGGAGAGAAAAACTTTGTTATGAACTTCTCAGCCAACTCATCCTAAGTGGTAATGGAATGGTTGGGTAGCCTCTCAAACTAATACAAAGCCTTCCCTCTAAGTGAAAATGGGAAAAGCCTCAATCTCAAAGCATCCTCAGATACATTCGTCTGCTTTGTCCCCCAGCATGTGTCTACAAAACCTTTGAGATGCTTATATGCGTTCTGATGTGGAGCTCTGGTGAAGAAACCCCTTTTTTCCAATAGAGTAAGCATGACATTGGTTATTTGAAAATTCCCTGCCCGAATCCGGGGCGGAACAATTTCACTTTCGCAACCTTCATTGGGTAGCACCCGTTGTGCTGCCCTTAGAGGAGGTGCGAGAGGGTTTGGAATGTTGTCATGAGGCGGGCAACCTCTTCTTTGTACTTGAGGTTCTAAATTAACCTCATCCATGTCATTGTCTTCTACCTCCTCCCCCTGAGGAATATGTCCGAGGGCCACGTTAAGAGCCATTTGGTACCTAAAAGCAATTGACACACAAAATTAGAAAATTGGAAGGAAAGAAAAACAACACATACAAATAGTTAGATAGATATTTATGACCGTCTAACTCCTCGGCAACGGCGCCAAAAATTGATCGGTTTCGAACCTGCACTACTATTGAGTAGCGAGGATGGTCGATGCAGTTTTATGCAACAATGCGGGGATCGATTTCTACAGGGAGTTAATTGATGTGGAATTAGGTATTTATCTAAATCTATTTGTGTGCCTTGTTCCTAATTGCACTTCCACACATGTTGGTGTTGATTCTACTTCTAATTCTATTCTATTGTATGCAAAGATTCAAGCTAAGTACAATATTTTTATGTTATTTTTAAAGTGTTTAAAAGGACTAGGGTAGTGACTTCCGCCTAGGTGGATACCTAATGAGTGGCAAGAATCTAGGGCAAGCTTGATTTGATTGGGGTCGTAATATATCCATCACACCCAAGTACTCACTCTATACCTCTCGACAGTTTGAGTGATTTTGCCTAATTTGGATTTCTCAAGTCCAAATGGGTATTCATGCAATACAAGTGATACTAGCTCAAGTCAGATATTACTATCTCTAGGTTTAACCCTTTAATTGGGGCTATCAATTTCTTGAGTTTACCCAAAAATTCTTGTTAGCCTAGTTTTCCTAGACTTATTCTCTCTTTCTCAAGAAGAAACCAAGTCATAAAGGCATGAATCAGTGTTTGCAACCACTAATTCTTCAATTCTAGCAAGAACTAGGTTAAATATCACTAACCCATAAATATTCAAGCCCTAAAATTCAATACCAATTAAATACACACATTAAGGTTGGGTCACAACCCTAGTTATGGGTCTAGCTACTCATAGAAATAGCAAAAATTAAAGATAAAATCTATAATACTAAATTAAAAGATAAAAATCTAATGTTATAAGGTAAATCTTGTACAAAATTTCTCAAAAGGAAAAACCTAGTTGTCTCACGTGCTCAACAAAAACATAACATAACCTAGAACTAACAAAAAGTTGTATTTATAATAAGATGAAATTTCTAGACAAAAATACCCCTGCGAAAGCTTTGTGGCCGCGTAATGCTGACTGCGGCTGCACTCTTGCTTTTGCGGCCACGTAATTCTGATCGCAGTCCATGTAATCCTGATCTCAGTCCGCATTTCTTCACATCAAGGTCTGGGTTGAACATTATTTCGCGGACCGCGTAATTTCCATTGCATACGCGTGGGAGACTTCCGTGGCTGCGTAATTTTGATGTGGACCGCCCTTCTCATTTTTTGCTTGAATTATGCACTCTCTGAACCTTAGCAACCGAGGTTTGCGAAATTTCAATCGCATCCGCTAAACTACTTTCGCGGCCGCCTCTTTCTGACGCGGTCCACGTTCATATGTCTGCCCAAAAACCATCTCTCTGATTCTTCATTTCGCGGACCTCGAAATAATGTTCGCGTCCGCGTTGATACTTTTGCGGCCGCACTTTTCTGTCGCGGTCCGTGTTCCACACCTCTTGTCCTAGTCTTAGTTTTTATTCAAGTTTTTACTCCTTTATGTATTGATTATGACTCATTTTGAACAATCCCTGCAATACTAAGTTGGTTTCCGGGAATACCTTCACGCATTTTTGGCCCAAAACACAAGTAAAAGAGAGCAAATAACTGGCTAAAATCCTTACTTATCAATAATCTCGCTAAGTCAAAATTAAATTTGACTAAAGCGGATAATATAATTATTGCGGTCATTTTCCAAATAAGTAATGTGGCCAATGTGAGAGATTGAGTGATAGACTCTGGTACTACTAGGCACATTTTTGCAAACAAATATAAATTTTTGTCTTACATCCAAGTTGAGGAAGGGGAAGAAACTATTTATCTTAGTGACCCACATTTGGTAAAACTCTAACACTGAGAGATGTATTGCATGTTCCTAATATCCAAATCAATTTGATTTCTGAGAGGTTATTAGGAAATTTGGTGTGAAAGTTTCTTTCGAGAATGATGAGGTTGTATTGACCAAAAATAATATTTTTGTGGGCAATGAATATTTTAATCATGGTTTATTTATGCTTAATATTTTTTATACTAGATATGAAAATACATCTTCTTCTGCTTATGTAGTTGAGTCAATTTCTTTGTGGCATGCTAGACTAAGACATGTTAATATCGCGTATATAAAGAAAATTTAGTTGCTAGGATTAATATCTGGTTTAGACTCAAATAATATTAACAAGTGCGAAATATGTGCTGAAGTGGTAAAAGATATTATGTGACTTTTATTGATGATTTTTCTAGATATACTAAGTTGTATTTGCTTAGAAAGAAAGATGTTGCATTTAATGATTTTATTTCTTATAAAATTGAGGTTGAAAATCAACTTCGTAGAGAAATCAAGAGAATTAGATCTGATAGAGGTGGAGATATTTATCTTTAAATAATTTTTGTGAAAAAAATGGAATAATTCATGAAGTAACTCCGCCTTATTCACCTGAGTCAAATGGAGTAGCTGAAAGAAAAAATAGAACACTGAAAGAGAAGATGAACTCTATGTTAGTTAGTTCTAATGCTCCTGATAATTTGTGGAGTGAAGTTATATTATCTGCATGTCACTTACAAAACAGAATACCACATAGAAGAACTGGAAAAACTCCGTATAAATTGTGGAGGGGTTATAAACCTAACTTGAAATATTTAAAAGTGTGGGGGTGCCTTGCTAAAGTTCTTTTGCCTGAACCTAAAAAGAGAAAAATAGGTTCTAAAATTGTTGATTGCATGCTTATTGGATATGCTAAACATAGTGATGCATATAGGTTTCTTGTTTAAAAAAGTGATGTGCTTGATTGTAATACTATAATTGAGACAAAAAATGTTGAGCTCTTTGAATATATTTATCCATTGTCTGATAAAAAATTTCATACACCTATTAAAATAAATAGTGAAATTACCTCTCTTGAGGAACTGAGAAGGAGCAAAAGGCCTAGGAAAGAATATTTTTCTTATGGAAATGATTTCAAACTTTTCTTGTAGATAATGAACCATCAAATTATTTTGAAGTTATATCTTCTTCAGATGCTAAATATTGGAAAGAGACAATAAAAGTTAAAATTGATTCTATTAAGAAAAATAATACATGGATTTTAACTGATTTACCTCCTGGTGCAAAACCTATTGGCTGTAAATGAATTTTCAATAAGAAATTTAATCCTGATGGATCTTTAGATAAATATAAAGCTCGGTTAGTAGCAAAAGGATTTTCTCAAAAATAAAATATATATTATTTTAATACATTTGCACCAGTAACTAGAATTTCTTATATTCGAGTTTTAATTGCCTTAGCTTCAATCCATAAGCTTTTTATCCACCAAATGGATGTGAAAACTGCTTTTCTAAATGGTGATTTAGAAGAAGAAATTTATATGATTTAACCTGAAGGCTGTGCCATTCCTGGACAAGAAAATAAAGTTTGTAAATTAATTAAATCTTTTTATGGCCTTAGACAAACTCCTAAGCAGTGATATGAGAAATTTGAACAAGTCTTACTGAGAGACGGGTTTTCTTCAGTTGAGGTGGATAAATGTATTTATACTAAAGTGGTAGACAATGATTATGTGATAATATGTTTGTATGTTGATGACATGCTTATATTTGGTACAAGTTTAAATATTGTGCTATTTCTGTGTGCTAATTTTGATATGAAAGATCTGGGTGAAATAAATACAATATAGGGAGTTAAATTTATAAGGAGTGAAGATGGAATAATGTTGTCACAAGAACATTATGCTGAGAGACTTCTTAAGAAGTTTGAATATTTTAATGTCACATCTGTGAGCACTCCTTTTGATGCTAACTCTTAGTTGAAAAGGAATAATAGTGACCCCGTTTCTCAGTCTAAATATGCGCAGATTATTGGGAGTCTGATGCATTTAATGAATTTTACAAGGCCTGATATAGCCTATGTTGTGTGTAGACTGAGTAGATATACTCATAATCCCAACATAGCGCATTGGTCTGCATTACATAGACTAATGAAATATTTGAGAGGAATCATGAATTATGTTATCCTATATAATGGATTTCCTTCTATTTTAGAAGGGTACAGTGATGCAAACTGGATCTCTGATTCAGATGAGAAAAAATCTACTATGATTATGTATTCACCCTTGGTGGTGGTGCAATATCGTGCAAATCAGCTAAACATACGACATGCGATTATTGCTAGATCGACTATGAAATTAGAGTTTGTAGCTCTGGAGTTAGCTGGTTCTGAGGCTGAGTGGCTAATAAACTTCTTAGCTAATATCCCTTTGATAAAGGACGTATTGCCTCCTGTGTCTATGCATTGTGATTGTCAAGCGGCAATAGCTATTGCAAAGAATAAATCTTATAATTGTAAAAGTAGACACATGAAATTGAGACATGATGTCATAAAATAACTGTTGAGAGATGAAATAATTTTCATTGTCTATGTGAAGTCAGAGATAAATTTGGTCAATCCTCTGACTAAACCAGTGGGAAGAAAATTAATTCTTAAAACTTCAAAAGAGATGGGGTTAAGGCCGACATGTTGTCAATAGAGATGGTAACCCAACCTATGTGATTGGAGATCCCATGAAGTAGGTTCATATGGGTAAATAACAAGTCGATATTGACACTGAAACACTAAAAGAGAATGCTTGACTGCTACTAATCGAGAGGCTGAGTTATAACTCTTAATGAAATTCATAGTCCGTGGATGGTGTATTTAAAAGCAGTATACACTTGATCAATTCACCTATATGAGAGTGGAGTGGACCACTCCTACGAGATTTTGACATAGTCTCTAGAGCTCTCATGAATAACCAGGCACGCGCATGGCCTATTAGGCGCAAACCCGCGTTGAACAGCAAAATTACCGGGGGTCGAAATGTGATTGATAAAATCTCTGACTTACGATAAGAATTATTGGTTCATAAAAATATTATAGTTCACCAGTAATTCTGTGAGTTAAATTTTATTGATCTAAGTTTGGTTCATAGTTCAGAAGACACCAAACCTATTACATTTGGACCATACAAATCCAGCTAAGCCTTATTATTTTATCTTATTTATTTTGAAAATATGTAGGGATTGTGATAGTATTTTCAAAATAAATGAGTCCAAGTGTTATGCCTTATACCAAGTGTCAATATGCATGTAAAAAGTCTTTATATATGGCAAGCCTTCTAGAAGCTATGGACAAATAACTTATTTTGTCCAAGTGTTCTCTTCCATGTTTGTTCATAGACAAGTGTTAAACCACTTGTCAAGATTATCATCATTATTCTTGCCTATATATAACCACTATCTACCATCACTAGGATAATCAACAAAAGAAAGAAAATTATTTCTTTATATAGCCACATTCTCATTTACAAGTTATTTCTTTTACAGTTTTCCAACTTGTTGGATTTATTATTAATATTTTGTTGATTCTTGTATTCTCTAAATAAATAGAGATGGGCTTGTTTAATCCTGGGGAAACATTTCACATTGCTGAAATAGTTTCTTAAGACAGTACCTGGCACAACTCAAGTCAATCCGTGTATTTTCGCTTACAAATAATATTATTGCAGTATTATTATCGTTATTTTCCGGCGTCATTCCTCTACAAAAACCTCATATCACAATCGACAATTGAATTTTTGAGCCAATATCAGTGAAAGTTCTTAGGAGTTAGAGGGGTTTAAAAAATTGGGTTTGTTCAAGTGGAGGTATCTAGATGAAAATTCGTAAGACAAAAATATTAAAACAGTGCAAGTATGAGTGTCTCTTAGACTATTATGCCATTTTAAAAAGATGAAATTGCTCATATATTTGCCTACAGTTCTATGAGTCCCCTTCTACACATTTAGTTTGTTGCATTCCTGAAATTACATTAATATAGATAATAACTTCTTACAAACTGGAGTAATATATTTTATTATCTCGATCATTTCAGGAAAATAGAGGGACAAAGCAATATTAAAATTCATCATTTTGATAACTGTATTAATTCCTTTAATGCTTTCGTCTTTATCTAAATTTTTAAATTTATTTTCACATCTTATAAATATTCTTTGTTCACTTATGAGATTTGAACTCTAACATTATATGTGATGAAGGTGAAAATTTTGTGCATGACGAATATATTAAAATAGAAAAAATGAGACTTAAATATTTTAGAAAAGAGCAATCAACCTTGAGAAGACAATTATTTCAAAGCGCAACTGTAACTGTTATGGCCGAAGGATATAGAGAAGATGAAGTTGATCAGTGAAGGCTTCTTCCAACACCATCCGAGCAATCAAATTTCAAAAGAAAAATATACGAAAATTTAACTGATAGTGTGATTGCTAAAAGAATAAAAATACAGTTCGTAAGAGAGTATACTTATTGATTTTTTTCCCGAAAGGTCTTAAAGTTACGCGAGAATATTAGCCTTTGGTATATTCGTATTGTAACTTATAACTAATCGAATGTTTTCCCAATATGTATGCATATATTTTTTTTAGTATATATATTTTATAAAAAATAATAATGGTGTACACGTGTAAAGAGATTAGTATAAGCTTAAACGGGTGAAAATGATATAAAGGTCTGTTAGATTTATTTGCAGGGATGGTCCGTTTTTATTAACGGCACATAAATATGTCATTTGCAATTTTAGCCCTTTTATTTATATATAGTATATATAAATGTCCCTCCAAATGGATAATAAATTATGCAAAACAATCAAAAGTATAGTTGGGAGTAATAAATGAATATATATATAGGTTCTGGTTGGAACATAACACAGTCACAGTACGTTCCCTGCATCCACATTGTTCTCATCGAAAACTCATCACTCCATCTTCCCTTCTCCGCCACACCCCCCCCCCCCCCATCCACCCCACCATAACCATAACAATGCAAGCTCTTCAATCTTCATCCCTCCGCCCATCTCCACCCACCCACCCATTCCTCAAACCCACTACCCACCAATTCACCAATGTAAAGCCATTGAAACCCAAAAAACTCACTCCCTTTATCTCAGCTTCATCAGCTCCCACGCGCGAGAAAGACCCGAAGAAGCGCGTGGTCATAACTGGGATGGGCCTTGTTTCTGTCTTTGGCAATGACGTTGATGCTTACTATGATAAATTATTAGCTGGTGAAAGTGGGATTAGTCTAATTGATCGATTTGATGCCTCGAAATTCCCAACTAGATTTGGTGGACAAATTAGAGGGTTTAAAGCTGAAGGTTATATTGATGGTAAAAATGATAGAAGGCTTGATGATTGTCTTAGGTATTGCATTGTTGCTGGGAAAAAAGCTCTTGAAAATGCCGATCTTGGTACTGACAGAGATAAAAAGGTTTCACTTTTTCACATTTTTGTTTATTTCAATAAAGTTGTTTTGTTTTTTGTTTTGTGCATGCAGTTTTATAAGTTCTTGAAATTGATTTTAATACTTAAATTGAAATAAACTGGGGCTTGCTGTGGTGTGTTTTTAATGAGGATTTATGGGCTTTGGTTGTTCATATTATTTAGATTTATTGGATTATTTTTCTGTTTCCGTTTTTGGAATAAAGTGTTTTGAGGTCCTCATTATCCACTTTCTCTACCTGGTGATTGGGGACAACTATTGAAGCTTTTTAACTTTTCTCCTTGAGCTTTGGTAGTAGTAGCTATTTTCGTTTTATTTTTATTAATAATAATTCTCTGAAAGCTAAAAAACAATATATATATATATATATATATATATTTAATTATCTGATAGTTCCTTTATGATGGTAAAGCAATGTATCTACAACAACAACAAATCCAGTATGATCCCATAAGTGGGTAGCCTATAGGCGGAGTCAGGATTTCAAATTTATGGGTTTGGGATACTAGTTCTTTTAAGTTACTGGGTTCTAATTTAATAATTTGTATATGTTTAATGAAAATTTTAAGACAAATACATGATATGAACCAAAGCTACCGGGTTCGGCCGAACCCGTAGCCGACACTGTGGCTCCGCCTCTGCTTACCCCTACCTTGTGAAGGTAGAGAGAAAGTTTTCTATAGACCCTTGGTTCAAGGGGAGATGAAAAGAAAGCAGTAGCAAAGAAAAACAAATCGATCTATATTCCATAAATGGATTCAGTTATTTTTAACTTATTACATATTCTGTCTTCTCTTCACTCTTGTTTGTAAGATGCTATGTCTATTTGAACAATAAGCTAGTACACATTCAGGGAAAAAAGAAAAAAAGCCTATATGTAGTATTGAAATGATCACTTCCACTATCCACATATGTTTGGATATGATGACGGCTATTATAGCATGACCTATTAATTTTTCACGCATTTGGAATCATTGGAAGTATTAAATTAGTGAGAAAGCTTATTTTATCATATGAACTTCTTTGTTAGAACTTCTGCACTTTCCATTGGTCTCTAAGTCATGAGCTATATGCTTATATTGAGATGAAGTCTTTAATTCATCTCTGGAGGACCCAAATAATATTATTGACTCTTCAGCAGTCATATTTGGTT
This sequence comes from Nicotiana paniculata, assembly GCA_005239505.1. NCBI lineage: Eukaryota > Viridiplantae > Streptophyta > Magnoliopsida > Solanales > Solanaceae > Nicotiana > Nicotiana paniculata. The sequence goes on along the minus strand of ML340784.1, from coordinate 98,747 downwards.
TGTTCAATAATCAAAATCAATTACCTCATTCTAAATATATAGAGGTTTACCAAACAAGCATCATATGTCGCACATCATAACAAAATTAATTTAGAGTAAAAATTTCCCAGTGACTTCTTGGCAGGATGGTCTTCAAAACTTATAGTTGCTGTTTGGACAATCTCCCGCTGCATGAAGATTGGTTTCTTCACTTTTTCCATGTATATGATATATCTAAGACTATTAGATATCCCCCGGAATTATTCGATGCGCGTAAGCTGGCCCGTGGCCCGAACACCACGGTTATAAAAAAAATGTTATATCATATATGGGTATGTTTCTCTCCATTGTTTCATTCATCACCCATTTGTAACTCTAGGTACTACATCTATCTCCACTATGTGGCTACCGTAAAGCTTGTTCTTGATTAGCAAACTAGGGCATTGGGATCTCGCCAAGTTTGGAGCTGAGGCTCCAGTAGAACTTACTTTGCTTCCTTATTCTCCAGTACTTACCAACCATATACTTGCTAGTTAATTGGTGCTATTCTTGTCCATGAATTTTCTCAGAATTTTAGAACTTCACCATTGTTTGTCCTCCAGTTTAGATGTTTTTTTAACATTTGAAATCTATGGTATATTGAAGAAACTCCAGTTGCAGTGATTTCGGAACTTCACTCCATGAACTTAAATGCAACAAACCATCTGCTCTCTTATTTTCTGAATGTGTGCTTTGAAATCTTTTTTTTTTCTCCCCGGGCTTTCTGTGAGTGGTTTAAAATAGTAGAAAACTAATGGCATTAGTGATGCAAATTTGTCCGTCTTTTAGTTACTGCATTTGAAAATCATGAGTTTTACTAGTCTGCAGACCTTTTTTGTCTGCATTTGTTTCTTTTTTTGCAGTAGGGGACAGGATTTTAAGATCTTTAGCTCTATTCTGACTGCAGATCAATAAGGAGCGAGCTGGTGTTTTGGTAGGAACAGGAATGGGTGGTCTTACAGTTTTTTCAGATGGTGTCCAAGCCTTAATCGAAAAAGGTCACAGGAAAATTACTCCATTTTTTATACCATATGCCATAACAAACATGGGTTCGGCCTTGCTTGCAATTGATGTTGGTTTTATGGGACCGAACTATTCAATTTCAACTGCTTGTGCTACCTCCAACTATTGTTTCTACGCTGCTGCAAACCACATTCGTCGCGGTGAAGCTGATTTGATGATAGCTGGTGGAACTGAAGCTGCGATGATTCCTATTGGATTAGGAGGTTTTGTCGCATGCAGAGCTTTGTCTCAAAGAAATGCTGATCCACAAACTGCTTCTAGACCGTGGGACAAAGATAGAGACGGCTTTGTAATGGGAGAGGGGGCTGGAGTTTTGGTAAGTTTGCTCAATTGTTGATTAAACGTTTGATAACGAGAAACATCATTTAAGCTTTTTCTCCACTTTGAACTAATGTTATCTGTTGTCTATAGTACTCTTTTTAATAATTAATGTTTCTATCCTTCATGAAGTAATCAAATATGTTAAGAAAATGAACAGTGGGCCTAACTCAACCCCAAAAGTTAGCTCATGGGGTGATGATTGCCTAAGTAAAACGAGACAAAAAACTATTTCCGCCACCAATGTGGAACACTCTATGTAAAAATACCAGCCAAAAATTTGTGATTGCTCTTTCATTGCATGGTGGAAAACAGTTTTAGACAAAGTACTGCTGTATTATATCACTCTCATACAACAGGATCGATCACCTTGGAAATACATAATGACAATTGGATGGAGTTGTTGACAGGTGATGGAAAGTTTGGAGCATGCAATGAAACGAGGAGCACCTATAATTGCAGAATATTTGGGTGGTGCAGTAAACTGTGATGCTTATCACATGACTGATCCCAGAGCTGATGGACTTGGTGTTTCTTCATGTATTCTTAGCAGCCTTGAAGATGCTGGAGTGTCACCAGAAGAGGTATTTTTTCTTTTGTTCTTCCACTCATTGATGCTCTAATTTTGTTATGTCCACTCAATAATCAAAGAAATGTTGTAACAGAGCTGCAGGAAAGAACAAATTGTTGTAGATATATCGAATATAAATTTTGTCATACCTGTTGTCCTTCGCCCTCCAAATCCAACATCCTTACTTTCCTACTTTCCCTTTCATGAGTTTTTTCATCGTTGGGTAAACTACTAAACTTTACTGGAGGCAGAAAAAATAGTGCTGACATCAGATATGTTTTAACATGAGACTTAGACCTTGTTTGGGGCTTCTATTTTGTATTGTTTTTCTCTGGGAAACATATGACTCGATTCTGAAATTTTATTTATTGAATAGTTTAAAACTTGTAGCATCTGAGCTTGCTCTATGTTTCCTTAGAGATATTTAATCTCTTGTTTCTTAGATAAGTAAATAAGTTTAAAATAGGGAAACCTTTGTATATAAACAGTAAATAAAGAGAGCAGCCTAACAAGAAATATAGATTCCAAATACCATCCTACAATCTCTTGGAATCAATTTGGACTTACTTGAGAACAGAACAAATAGGAAGCAAGGAATCCATATATGACACCAAGTTAGGATTAAGATATTGCACTTATGCTATTTAAATATAAGTCCGGTGTTTACCAGGAGTATTTTTAGGTTTGTTAGAGCTTGTTATGTCAACATAGGAAAAAGTATGAGGAATAAATAGACGTCTGGAGATCTGCTAATATTTCTTAGAACACTAAATATTTAGTATTGAAATGAAATGAAACCAATAGAGCAGTATTGGGTATAGAAGATTTATATGCCTAACCCCAAATGTATATGGATTTAGGTATAGTTGATTGACCCTCGTCTCTTCATCAAAATCAACTATTCCTCCCTTCGATAACTAAATATTACATCATTATCCATCCGATTGATCTCTGCTTGAATTTGATGTTGAATTTGTCCAATGTTTTGCTCAAAGCTTCCATGAGGAAAATGAAGAGCATCTGATCGACCGTCAGCATCAGCAAAATGGATGTCCTCGCTAGCTTTCGTAGAAACTGTTAAGAATTGTCATTGATACCAATCCCATCTTTTGGTGTAGTTCACATGGTCATATTGTTTTCCAGATTGAGCTTTCATGGAACCCCAGACAATACCCTCCTTTACTGTTCTTAGTTATTGCTGAAATAGTTAAGTTTGTAAGTCCTGTAGTCCTTTTTAAGATGCTTAATTTTTGGTCCCACTTGCACCTAGTATTTGTGATGTTCATGGACAATAATGAATAGTGAATTTACTTGGTATTGGTCTTTTACTAGTACTTTTAAAGTGATCGGGAACCACCTCTCTACCTTCACCGCCTCTCTACCTTCTCAAGGTAAGGGTAAGGTATGCGTACACATTTACCTCCCCAAACCCGACTTCTGGGATTACGCTGGGTTCATTGTTGTTGTACTAGTACTTTTAAAGAGATGGACATACAACAAAATTACCCAAAGTTTGAAGTGCAGTCAGTCATTCAGTTGGTCATTTAGATCTTTGTTCAGGATGTCATATTTAGAACGTTGTTTAGATGGTAATTCAAACATTAGATGTTAGTCAATTGTGAGGAATAGATAATATAGTGGTTAAACTGTTCCTAAATTTTGGTAGTTGTCTAGTCGAGTTGCTTACGTACCTATACACAAAAAAAGTTTGGTATTTGGGTTTGATTATCACCTGGTCTCTCCTTTTCGTCTATTTTCAGGTTAATTACATAAATGCTCATGCAACTTCCACCATAGTTGGTGATCTAGCTGAGGTAAATGCTGTTAAGAAGGTTTTCAAGAACCCTTCAGAGATCAAAATGAATGCAACCAAGGTAACTTTCTCTAAATCGTAATGCCTGTATTAGTCGTTTCGTTCATGTTGACTTTATTGAAATATTGGAAAAAAGATTGATCCTTCAAAATTTTGTCATTTTCCGTTCTACCAGTCCATGATAGGCCATTGCCTGGGTGCTGCTGGTGGCCTGGAAGCTATTGCAACAGTAAAAGCCATTACAACTGGCTGGCTGCATCCTTCCATAAACCAATTCGTATGTCATTTTCTCTTCTCTTTGGGAACTTGCATTCAAATATCGGCTCATATGCTCATTCTTAATTTGCAAATCTCCTGTGAACTATGCAGAATCCCGAGCCTTCAGTTGAGTTTGATACTGTCGCAAACAAGAAACAGCAGCACGAGGTCAATGTTGGTAAGATAATTTTTTTAAAGATAGATGGGATAAAAACTCCGAGAAATAGTTGAACTTGTCGCAGCTTCTCAAATATATGCTCAAGTGGTTTTGCTAACATTTGTTTTCCATCTGCAGCAATATCAAATTCGTTTGGTTTTGGTGGTCACAATTCCGTTGTCGTTTTTTCTGCATTCAAGCCCTGAATTGAGCTTTAGTATAGCAAGAGCAACCTTCTGCTTCTGAGGCTTAATTTAGTGTGACATTGAGGCTGCTTCATCTCATCACAGCAATTGCTAAGCAACTGCACTTTTTTTTTTACCTCTTTAGCTAATTGGATGTTTTCAAGGTACTCAGTTTTGAATTATGTAAGAGCTAGAAAAGACACAGTAGTCTTTTGAGATTGAGAGATTGTCAAACACCTGACTGATTATATGATTTTCCAGTTCATAACAATCTTTGGTTTCTTGCTACTGCCATCATTCATCAAACACCAGAAAAAGACATTCCAAATCTAACTAAGAGGTCGAATATGGCTCTACTAGAACTATGAGTTAGTCTCTGTGTTCATAGTTTGTTCCACATGTATGGTGGGAGGAGGGATACGTTCGAACCCTGATGAAAAACAAACTCTGGTATTTAAGTAGGAGGGTAGAGGGGCGAGCCCATAAGTATACAAAGAACACTGACAAACAGCACCAAATTGATAATTTGAGTCAAATCGAAAAAAGAAAAAAAAACCCGATCATTATTTGGTTTGGTGTTAACTAAAAAGGTCGAACCAAAACCAAACCAACCCGACATTACATTTGTACATATAATATTTATTGTAATAATTTATAAATATTTCTTAAATTTTTTTACAGTTTTATCTTTAAACATATTATTTCAAGTTTGGACTTAACGCTCTCGACAAATTTTAATGCCCATAGACGTAGTAATTCACATATTATTTCAAGTTTGGACTTAACGCTCTCGACAATTTTTAATGCCCATAAAGGTAGTAATTCACATATTATTTCAAGTTTGGACTTAACACTCTCGACAAATTTTAATGCCCATAAAGGTAGTAATTCAAATAAACTTCAAATGAATAATAAGCTAACAAAGAAAATTCAATTCAACACTAGAAATGACAATATTGTTGTATATTTATTTTGAATTTTGCATTCGTTTATAATAAAAATGCATAACTTAGTTTATCTTTTTCTTTAGTGATTAGTTGTGTAATTAATACTTATTAGCTGTACTTATTTTAGCATGACCTATAATATACTTTTAGATTATGTTAATTTTTATTATGGGTTATTAGTTAGTAATATTTTCTTTATGAATTTTATTATCTTTGTTTATTGAATATTTTAGTACAATACTATAACTCATTTCATATTATAGTGTTATTTTCTTGAAAAATACATTATATAGTTGTATCCTACTAGGACTAAAGAATATTTGGAGCATAAATAATATAATTTGTGCTCAGAAGACTTATAAATAATCTGAAACTCCGAAAAACCCGAGAAAAATCGAGATTGAAAAACTCGACTTTGTTGGTTTGGTTTATAGATTTAAAAAACCCAACACTATTAGTTTAGTTTGGTAATTAAAAAATCCGAACTATGTACACCACTAGCGGAAAATATGAAGTAGCTTGTTTCTAATATTTGATAGCCCTACAAATTTTTTTTACCTAAACGAATCTGAAAAACATTGGAAGTAGTTGGCAGACCTTGACAGCTATCCCACATCGTTAATTTTGAGTTGAAATGTGTATATATATAGAAAACATAAGTCCCTACGAGTTGTGTTCGTAGAAAGGAGAGACGGTTGGCATCTCCCCTGACAGGGACGGGAACAGTCTTCGGACTTTACCTGTTATCAGACACATCCGGTTAAGGCTACCCACTTCGGTGGATCTTACCCAATTTTTTTCTATTTTTTACTCTTTACTTTATTCGTTAGTCGGTACGTTACGATATTTAAATATTCGATTTCTTAAAATACTATACTAATTAAATTCGGTATGGTTCGATTTTTCTCTTTTTGGTTTAATAACTTCGAATTGTTCGGCTCGAATATTAATCAATGCATAAAGCCATTATCTATATTCACAAATAAGAAAATAAAAATATTATAATATAGTAGGAAAAAAAGTCAGAAACCAAAAATGATAAACTTAACGTAAGTAGGTAATCAAAGAAAAGAGGAAAATGCAAGTCCAGTGGGAAAAAAAGTGGTAAAAAGTTAAAAGAGAACTATAAAATAACGGAAAGTAAAATTCAGAACTTTTATATCTATATTATAATCAATAATATGTGTACTGTGTAGCTTAGTATATATTTCAGTAATTTATTTTTGAATACCAAATACAATACCTAATACCTTCAAAATTTAAACCAAATAACAAATTTTCAATTCCACAATAGTAAATCGTTATTTACCAATTAATGCACAACCCTACTTCAATCTTGAGATATCACAATAATACAATATTACCAGAGCAAAAAAAATTGTTGCCGTTTAAGAAAAAGATGAGATATTTGGACTAATATGGATAGTGTCCTGACCATTGTACTCAGCTATGTCATAGCAAATTAGAACACATCCAAACGAACAAAAGAGCATCATAAAACATTGAGATATATAACTAGGATTGCAACTATCCAAGCAAACAAAATACCAAACTCGAAAACAAAATATAGAAGTCTGATATCTAATAGTCATTTGATCACAACAAAAGCGTATGGAATCCACTAGTCCAGAACACCAAAATTGCAGTAATTTGAAATTGCCACTCAATCCAAGTAATGAACAAAGATGTTTTACATAAACAAGTTAGGCCTGGTAGCCTTATAGGTCGTCTTGAGTTTCCTTGAAGGTGGCCTGACTTTCTTCAACACCAACGGGAACTTGATTTTGGAGTCATGGAACTGCTTCGTGCTCTCCCGCTTGCAAAGCTTAGCTGGAATAGTGGCAGTCTTGATGATCTGGATGCAGTGATGGCGGACCCTGTGGCGAGAAGCCATCTCAGTGTACATCTGTTCCACGCCACCGTTTAACGTGGTGTCACGGTACTCCTTGTACATGTTGTGATATCCAGTTCTGCTTTGGTAACGCAGCCAAATACCATAGTTCTTGATTTTGGTTGGGTTCTTCTCAAAAATCTACATGAAGGGACAGAATATCTCAATAACAAAGTTCAACACCGATGTCAATGGATAAAATAAAACCAGAAAGGCACACAACCACACAGCAAAAAGATGTAGAATAAACATATATGAACAAAGAAAATAGACGATTCTTTTATACAGAAAAAATAGACGATTCTTAGCAACCACAACAAGTAAATAAAGATTATCGCCAACAACACAAGAACCAGTAAATAGAAGATTATTTCTGCCTTTAATCTATTCATTGGTTCTTGTGTTATTATTATTTCCTACTGATATATTGTCTTGTTTTGTCTTTTGGTCTTCTTGAGCCAAGAGTCTATCGGAAACAACCTCTCTACCCATCGGGATAGAGGTAAGGTCTGCGTACACACTACCCTCCCAGACCCCAATTGTGGGACTATACCGGATCGTTGTTGTTGAAGTCGTGTATTAACAACAAAAGCATCCAGAGGATGCAGAATTACAATATTCGCTAAGAATTAGGGAAAGAAACTTGTATCTCCAGGAATAGCTACTACAAACAAGCATATGCCGTGGCTCTTTAAAAAGTGACAACATACTCTTATTCTTTGCATTTTGCAATTTTACTGTATGCACCTCTGTTTGATTTACACCTTATACTCCTATGTTTTATAATTTGCTTCCTGACCCTATTACACTCTTTATCTTTTTTATGACGATATGCCTCCTGACCTATTACTTCTTTGTAAAACTACACAAGAGATCATTTGGAAAAGGGCAAATAGGAATGACATAAATTTAGTGATGCATATCACCATGGGATCACATGCTCACATGCTAAGACTACTATTAACAAGACCATACAAACCATAATAGACAGACAAATGGGCAATTTTACCTAGGCAATCCCCACAAACCAGATTACTTGGAACCTACTATTCATGCTTCAGAGCGGATTAAGAAAAACTTTTACTTTGGAGAACCAACAACAACAACAGACCCAGTATGTTCTCACCAAGTGGGGTCTGAGTAGTCTGTACGCAGACCTTACCCCGCACGAAAAAATTAACCATAAACTCTTTTTTATCAAGTAATGTACAAATTAACCATAAGCAAGAACATACCAAAATTTGCTATCATTACATCCCAATGAAACATTCTATCACAGACAACTATAAAAATCCATAAATTTAATAAAATGTATATGATCATACCTCATTAATAGCTAGCATCTGACCATTGCTCTTCTTCACCTTCTTTAGCTTCCTCAAGTAGTACCTTTTTCAACCAAATCAAAATCAACCACCATTCCTTACACACACACATACACTCCGTATCTTCCATTTTATATGACATTAATACTAGTTATGACGAACTATAACTCCCTCCGTCCCAATTTATATGGCATCCTTCTATTTTTAGTGTGTCCCAAAGAGAATACCATATTTAAAAATAATTTAAACTTAAAACTTCCTATTTTTATTCATAATGAGATAATTTATAGCAACAGAAATTTCTATGTTTTTTTCGGGCAACAAGTTTCAAAAGTATTTATTTCTTTATGTTGCCAGTCAAAAATTGCCACATAAATTTGGACGAAAGGAGTACTATTTGGGCGAGGGGACAATCTTATCATACATTTTGTTAAAAAAAAGTATAATTACATTAGATTGTGCCCGATAGACCTTTTATGCAGTTTCATGATACACAACACACACACACACATTCAGTGGCGGACGCACATGGTGGCAAGTGGGCAGTGGCGGATGCACATGGGTGCTTTCGGGTGCTTAAGCACCCATTAACTTTGACCGTACTTAGTAAATTACATAGGCAATTGTACAAATATTTAGAAAAATATTAACACCCATAGGTAAATTCATTTTTCCTCTTCTTTTGGAGTCTTTATCAGCAAGCACCCATAACTTTACAATATTGGATCCGCCGCTGCAAGCGAAATCACGCTTCACCAAAAGAAAATATTGCGTATATGTATAAATTACGATTAAAACAACATAAATGTTGTATAAATACTTTATTTTAACCCACTTGACAACTATTATTTTACGTCTAAAGTTTAACCCACTTGACAACTACTATTTTACGTCTAAAGTTTTGTACTTTTAAGATTGAATCCGCTTGCACAAAATCCTGGCTCCGACACCGCACACATTACTACTAATAATAAGGGTGAGAGAGAAGAGAATACCAGAACTTGGACTTGGCGCGGACCTCATTGGTAGCCCAGAGCTTCATACGGTAAATTTTTGGGTGCTCATCGTTTTCTGTCGGCAGAGCTCTACCTACAACCTGGTATTGATGGAACTACAAGACAACAATAATAACAACAAATCACTTTCATATACTATTACAACCAATTCATGAGATGTAATAAAAAATGAAATACAATTTCTGATACTAACTTTGTAGGTCACCATTTCTGGGTCACTGTCTCTCCCGCTGCTTTGTGTCTGAATATTTGGGAAAAGAGAAGCGAAGGAAAACGCAGGGGTTTTTATGTTGAGGGCTCCCTAAGAAACCCTAGTCCTAAGGTTGCAAAATGGGCTGTTTCAGACCCATATTGTTTTTATTGGGCTTTAAAGTAAGTGTTCTTACGGCCCAAAAGAATTGTTTTTATCAAATTGACACAAAAGATTGTAAAAATACCACGGACTAGCCAGTTTTCGGACTGGTCATTCAAAAATAGCCAGTATTTGTCGAGTCATTGAAAAATAACCACTATTTTGCTGCAACAGAGACTGACCCAGCATAATATATTGGAGTTCGGTGCACCTATGTATGAACATCTAGTATATTATGCTGGAACTCCAACACGCAGAAAGTTCCAACATAATATACTGGAGATTCGAGCACTAGAGTATGAACTTCTAGCATATTATATTGGACCGGTATACTTTGCTGGAACTCTATTATATTATGCTGGAGTTCCAATATACTTATGTTGAAACTCCATTATAATATGTTGGAGTATCAGTATACTTATGCTGGAAATTTAGTATAATATATTGGAGTATTTCCGGATTTTGAACAGTATTTTTTATCACATTATCTTCACATGAAAAGTGACTAAATATCGATTACTTTTTAATGTATAGCTATTTTTGGATGAGCATTTATAAATCTGATTAGTTTTGAATTTCTCCCTTCGGGTTATAATCAACATAGTTATCATGTTACATAATATATAAAGTATACAAGGTTTTTATAATTTCAAAGCTAGGAATAAAGAATATAAAAACATATTTTATAAGGGTAGCAAGCAAGTTATGACAAAAGAGTGATTCGTGCTTTATTATCTTATTGAAGAACTCCAAACTCCATCTGATTGCCATGATTTCTTGTTTTCACTAATGTTACCTTGTTAAACTTATTTCATTTACAATTGTCGACAAACTCTTTCTGACTATCATTGTCACGACCCAATTTTTCTTCTGCTGGATATTATGATAACACCTAATCTTAAAGATTAGATAAGTCAAATATTTACTAAAATAACAACAATAATAAAGGAAATCTAACAGTCTTGATATAGAAATTCTTATAAAATTTACAATTTACCCAAAACCGGTAATACAAGTCATAAGCTCTACAGAATTGCTACAACTTCTAAATACAGCTGTTTGGAAATGAGTAAAAACAATTTGAATACAAAGTAAGAAGGTGATTATGAAGCTTGCGAACGTAGTGACAGGTTCACCTTGAGTCTCCTCAGAAAGGATTCGCACAGCTACTAATGATCAATACATGGATCTGCACAAAATATGCAGAAGTGTAGTATGAGCACACCACAGTGGTGCCCCGTAAGTATCAAGACTAACTTCGGTGAAGTAGTGACGAGGACTAGTCAAGACACCCACTGGTCTAATAAGCTGAACAAACATAAATATAGGAAATAATAGAACATGATATCTATCTAAAGACTATGCGATATGGCTAACAATATAGCAACTGTAATAAGGAAGGAAAAACAATAAGTAATAGCGAAACACCATAATAAGACACAGAGGAATGAACAGAAACAAAACCCAAATCTGAAAATCACAATACACTAAGGGCAAGTAGTAACTCAGCAACTGCAATAGATTTTACATCAGGTCTCAGCCGACAGACCCCAATAATTTAATCAAATCCTTCAAGTGTTAACCTTCACCCGTAAGTTTTTAAATTGAGTTCTTTAGAATATAATCCTTTCCAATAAGAAATTCTTTTTGAAATATACTTCCTTCAACTAAATATCTTTCAAACATAGTTATGTCAGGATGAAAACCTTTCAAATATAAACTTTTCAAATAAATATCCTTCAAATATAAGTCTTCCAAGATCAATACTTCTCAAATATAAGATTTTCATGCAAAGAACCTTTGAATATAAGTCACCATGTGACACCTAAGCATGGAAGATTAGCAGCTCCAAACACAGATATAACCACAGAGAAATCTACCGGGATACCGTCCCATAGTCCCGAATTAATTATACAATACAGGGGGACCTCTCGGAATACGTTTGTAGTCCCAAAATAAATATTCAGTGATGGGGGATCTCCCGAAATACGTGTGTAGTCCCAAAGTAAATATGCAAGACATGGGGATCTCCCGAAATATGTCTGTAGTCTCAATTTAAATATGCAGTGCTGAGGAATCTCTCGGAATACGTCTGTAGTCCCAAAATAAATATGCAAGACATGAGAATCTCCCAAAATACGTCCGTAGTCCCAATTTAAATATGCAGTACAACCAACAGAGATAACAACTATAACACGACAAAAATCTCATACATCACCACAACAAGTACAAAAACAACAATGACATAAATGCAAAGTACGGCGAGCAAATCAACTCAAGAACTTAAATCACAAGAACGGTAGAACCCATTCACAAAGAATAACCACAGTAAAGAATGCTAGGTGCCAGGAGAACAACTTAACAAGGGAAAACAAAACAAAATGTAGCAACGATTCCACAATATTCAGTCAACAATAAGAAGCCAATATGAGTCAAATAGTTCCAAATAAAGTCAACTCAACTAAGATATAGGTTATCTAAACTCCTTTTGAGGTTGAGCAATTATGAGGGATATTTAACAATTCAAGTAAGGGTAAGCAGCAAAAGATAATCATAACTCCAATTAAGACTAAACAATTATTGGATGAGATAATAACAATTTCAATTAAAGACGCGCAGTTATGAAAATATAGCACGATGATAGAAGAGGTAAAATCTTCAGTTAAGTCAAATCAGGGTCAAGTAGACAGTAAGGGTAAATCCTAAAGCAATTATCTCTAATCAAATCATGTAGAGGTGAAACTAGCAATTAGGAACTCAAATGTATCAAGAACAACTTCATACACAGTGAATATAAGGACCTAAGAACCCTAAAAGGCCAACTTCCCATAAATAAGTCTGAGCACGCATACATCACCTCGCGTACACAGACTATAATCAACATAGAAGACTCAAATCCTAAGGGGTAGTTCCCCCACACAAGGTTAGGCAAGATACTTACCTCAAAGACGACGACTCGGTACACTAAAATGAACTCCTCGGGTGAAAAGACCTCCGGACGGCTCAAATCCAACTAAAATAACTTCAAAGCACACATAAGACTTATAAGGAACTATTCCAGATCATAAAGTCTAATTCTTTAACAAAAAAACAAAAGTCGACCAAAAATTCGACCCTCGGGCCCGCCTCTCGGAACCCGACAATTTTACAAAATTCGAATACCCATTCCAATATGAGTTCAACTATACAAAAATTATTAAATTCTGATACCATTTCGCCTCTCAAATCATAATTTTTCATTTTAGGAAATTTCTTCAAAACCCATCATTTTCCTCAACCCAAAACAAAAATTTAATGATAGAATTGAAGATAAATTCATGGAATGCATTAACTATTAGGTGAAGAACACTTACCCAATCGATTAGCTTGAAACCCCCAAAAGCCGCTCCCAAATCCGGAGTCCAAAACTCAAAATATGAAGAAAAATAGCTAACCCTCGACTTATATGAATCTGCTAGGACTTCTGCACCTGCGACAAAATTAGTTGCTTCTGCGCAACCACAAGTGCGCATGACCAACCGCACCTGCGCTCCACTCCGCTTCTGCGCCCAAGGATCCGCTCATGTGGCATCGCGCGTGCGCTCCAATTCGCATCTGTGGTGACTGCCCAGTCCAGCTCCTCTCACACATGCGCCTCCTCCTTTGCACCTGCGACCATCGCACCTGCACCCAAGGTCCCCAGGTGTGATTACACCAGAACTTAGTCCTCCCCAAAACCATGGAAATTATCTGAACCTCGTCCGAAACACACCCGGACCCCTCAGGACCCCGTCCAAGCATACCAACAAGTTCTATACCCTAACACGGACCCTCTCGAGGTCTCAAATCACATCAAATCACGACGAAACTACGAATCGCACCATGAATCGAGCTTATGAACTTTCAAGTCTTCAAACTTCTAAACTCGTGATGAAACCTATCAATTCAACTCGGAATGACGCCAAATTTTGCAGACAAGCCCCAAATGACATCACAGAGCTTTCCAACTCTCGAAATTGCATTCTGACCCCGATATCACAAAATTCAACTACGGGTCAAATTTCTCCATTTCCTAAATTTCAATTTTTCAACTTTCGCCAAATTGCCTCAAATCACTGTGCGGACCTCCAAATACAAATTCGGACGCACGCCTAAGTTAAAAATCACCATACGAAGCTGTTGACATCATCCAAAAATTATTCCGGAGCCATTTATACAAAAGTCAAATTCTCACCGCTTAAGCTTCCAAAACTAGAATACATCTTCCAATTCGACTTCGAATCATCCGGTAACTGAATCCACCCATGCACGCAAGTCAATACATATAATACGGAGTTTCTCAAAGCCTTATGCCACCGAAAGAAACTTAAATTTTTAAAACGACCGATCGGATCGTTACAGTCATGATTTTTAGTTTTCACTAATGGTACTTCATTAAACTTATTCCATTTACTCTATCTTCTTGTCTTGAATTTTTTGTTTTTACTAATAGTACTCTATTAAACTTCTTTTATTTACTCTACCAAATTGTCTTACAACCTCTACTCATTTGTAATGATAAATAGTTTTCACTAAAATAGTGCCTCTTTAAACTTATTTTATTTACTGTCACGACCCGAAATCCTAACTCAGGTCGTGATGGCGCCCAACACCGGGTCAGACAAGCCTACACTTAAATTTCTAGTGAATTCCCTTTGTTTGAAAAACATTCTAAAACTTGCTACATTTAAGTTTGTAACATTTAAGTGGAGATAGTTAAATTAACCAACTTAAACAAAAGTAACCATAAAGGATCCTGAACCAATGTATTTATATATATGTATACAGTCCCAAAAATATGAAATGTCTACTACGTGTGTGCCAGGAACTAGTGTCACGAGTCTACAGGCATACTAGTAGAATATACAAAAGATGTAGTAACTATCCTACTGTCTGAAATAAGTAGACAGCAATAAACAAAATAGAACTCCAGGGTGCTGCTGAGAAACGCCAAGAGAAGCAGCTCACCGTGAAGCCAAGTCCAACTACCACTCAAGATCGAGCTCCGGCCTGATAACCAGATGCACCAGCCTCAGAACCTGTACAATTAAGTATAGAAGCGTTGCATGAGTACATAATTAAATATGTACCCAGTGAGTATCCAGTCTAATCTCGAAGAAGTAGTGACGAGAGGTCGACTTGACACTTACTAGGGTCCAACGATACAATTAAACATGATATGATAAAAGCAACATCCATATGAGGATAATAAAGCAGTAATTAACAAAGATGTCCGCAATTCAAATAAATGCTGAAAATAGTGAAATAATTACTAACTTCGTTTCCCCCCACATATCTATCAATTCAATATTCATGAAATCATTAACAATTTAGCATACACATAACGGGATAAGGACAAACGGCATGAACCATCAAAATAACAATATTTGTGCACTGCCGAAGGGTCGATCGGCTCGAACCATAGATGCATCTATCAACATGTCGTGGCGTACGGCCCGCTCCCATGAGAGTAGGGGAAACAACACTCTGCTCGCGAAATATAAATTGCAAAGCGGTCACATGCACACATAACCTCTTTCCTTGAATCCTTCTTAAATGAACAATTTCTTTAAACTACCAATTTCCATGATTTTCTTGAAATAAAGGGCATACGATGAAGTCATGAAGCATATAATCCAGATTGAGGAAATTCACAAGGCATGGCGTGAGCCTAACTACCCGAACATAACAATAATAGTCACTACGCACGGACTCTCGTCACCACGTACGTACGTAGTCCCCACAAACATCAACACATAATCATTTAATTCACTATGGGGACAATTTCCTCTTACAAGGTTAGAAAGGAGACTCACCTCGTGTAGAACCTACTTCTCGAGACAAGAATGCGCTCGAAACTCCAAACTCGTCTCCCAAGGACTCAAAACTAGCCAAATGTTACATAAATACATCAATTTATACTCAAAAGTATGAAATTCCCCTATTTACTTAGTTATTTCACCTTACTTTGAAGAATCCCAAAATACACCCCCAAGCTCACATGCTCCGATTCCGGAAATTTTTGAAGGAAACACTCACCCATAACCTAAGGATCATTAATATATGGTTTTTATATGATTTCATAGCTAATTAATGGGGAATTATCCAAATTTCATAAAGCCATAGGTTTTTACTCTAACCCTTGATTTACACTAATTAAGGTGTTAATCTACCTAGGAATTCATGTATCTAACTACATTAGGGTGGAAATCACGTACCTTTCAATAGCTAAGTCGTTTGGTTATTTTCCAAGCTCTCAAGGTCGTCAATGGGGTAAAAATAATTATGTCCCGTGTTTTAAATAACTCACTGCCTATAGGGGTTCCGCACCTGCAGCTCAAGGACCGCACCTGCGATCTCGCACCTGCGAAAAATGGGCAAGGGGCCTGGGCTCGCACCTGCGGAACGGAGTCCGCACCTGCGTCGACTGGGCAACCCCACCTGGGCCGCACCTGCGAAGCAAGGACCGCAGGAGCGGTCTCGCACCTGCGAATGGGCAACCGCAGGTGCGGTTACACCAGATCAAGTGCACCAGCAGCTGCATATTGCTGGTTTTGGCCTCGTTTGGTGCCCGAGCGGCACCTGGGTCCACCCAAGCCCCCGTCCAAAAACTAACAAGTCCCAAATCATAATACGGACTCGCTCGAGCCTTCGGAACACTCAAAACAATGCTAAAACTCAAAATCATACCCCAAAACCCCTAGAATCAAACTTAAGAACTTTTAATTCTTGAATTCGCTAACAATGCGCCGAACCGACCTATACTACTCGGATAAACCAAATTTTGCAAGCAAGTCATAAATTACATGAAGGAACTATTCCCGATCTCGGAATTCCGTTCGGATCTCGATAACACAAGAACACGTTCCAAACCACAATATGAACTTATGGAAACTCTTATTTCTCTATTGGGCGCCGAAATGCTTCCGGGTCATCCAAAACCCATTCCGTACATACGCACAAGTTTGAAATCATCATACGAAGCTATCAGAATCGTCTAAACTCGATTCCGAGGTCGTTTACTCAAAACGTTGACCGAAGTCAAACTTGGCCTTAAAAGCCAACCTTAAGGAAACAAGCGTTCCTATACCATTCCAACCTCTTCCAAATCCCGAACCACCTATCCCCACAAGTCATAAATCATTAAAAGAAACTACGGGAAGTCTCATTTAGGGTAATGGGGTCCTAAAATGCAAAACGACTGGTCGGGTCATTTTTTTTAACAGAAAGGATATATATTATATATACTTAAACAAAAACATATTACAGGGCCCTAGTAGAGATTGTTTCTAGGGCATTAACATTTCCCATAGTGGCTAAACTATTACAAACATTGATAGTAAGTTCTTTAACAAAATAACAAAAACTATGCCTGTCCTTTTCCAGTCTATGATCCAACAAAAAAGGTGGACGAGCATGTTGATAGAGTTGGGTAGGTATTGTACTTCTTGCAGCCTCCTTGGCTAGAAGATGTGCTGCTCCATTGGCCTCTCTGAAGTTATGCCTCAGGATCGGGTGCTTCACCTGCATCATCAACCATCTGCATTCAAGAATCAAGTTAGACATGTGGTTTCCAGTGTTTGAGATAAGGTTTATGACGTCTGTGGAGTCAGTTTCAATCTGAAGCATGTCTAGTTTCCATTCAATGGAAATTTTTAGCCCCTCCAGTAGGGCTAGAACCTCGGCATGTGTGGAAGAAATTGCATGAGTTGTCTTGTGATAACCCACAATCCAGTCTCCATTGGAACCTCTGATGACCCCTCATATACCTGCTAATTTATCAATACCTGAGAAAGCTCCATCACAGTTAAGTTTGAACCAATTTTTGGGTGGTTTATGCCATTTGATATTAACATTGACTTTCCTGGTGATGGGTGTGTTTTCAGTGAGAAATATATATTCCCAAGCTTGATGCATCAAATTTGGGACGTTTATATAGTTTTGTAAGTTGTTTAAATTGTTGTTGTTTCTATTTGTCCAAATGTTCCGGATAGCGTATGGGAAGATGGTGTCCCATTTAGTAAATTTTCTATTTTGGACTGTGACAATATCTTTTAAATCCTCTAACCAATTATCCAGATTAACAAGATTATTATGATTTATACCTAGGTCCTGCCAAAGTTTGCGAGTAATGCTTACATTTACTCTAACGTAACTTTTGTCGCAACTCTTCACTTATTTACAACTTTGACAAAAGATATATACTTGTAACTGTATTGACCATATCATTATTGTGCTAAACTCTACCAATCTGGTAAAATTCTCTACCAAATGCATTCTATCTTATTTACATGAAAGGCGTAAAGACATAAGCTTATATCTGAAAGGCATATTTGTCATTTGGCCCGCCTAATTAATACGCGAGGTTATTTTTACAATAAAATCAAAAATAAAAATTTCTATCTATCTATCTATACTATATTAAAAGCACTAAGGCTCTTAGCAAAATATAGTTCACTTTTTTTTATGCTTTTAAAATAATATTACATCGGACAAAGTAGTAATATAATTTATTTTTTGAATATGTAAAAATAATTATTTTATTATTTTTCTAATATTTCGGAGTTAAAATCAACTGAACTTTTCTTACTAAAGCTTTCTTTAATTAAATTGTGCCATGCACAAGTTATGACAAATTGATAGGACTTCATGTTGTTGTCGTCGTCGTTTATAATATTTTTTTGTAACAAGACATACATATTAGGAATGTAAATATCTCATGAATTTGATATAGAATCTTAAAGTTCCATTGGATATACACTTTTGTTCCAAATTAAGTATTTGAACTATTGTATATACATCAATTTGTATAAATTGAGTTTCTCTGTACATGTACTACTAGCACAAGTTAGAGTTGGCGCGTCCGAGAAAATCGTTGGTACTTACGCATTCGTGTTCATGTTATTTTTCGTAAAATATTAACTCAACATTAATTGTTTTTTAACTTTATATTATACCTTATCAATTTTTTCCTAGGAATTATTAGGCCAATGTCTTTATTCCCAAATCTCTAAAAGATAAAAAGATTAAATTTTTCGATACTTGAAAAATCACAACAAGACATTGAAGAGTTATGAGGAACTAAAATCTTGTTCTTTATTGAGTTAGTTAAATGAGATCAATATTCATCATTTTTAGGAACTTACATTTTTGTTAAAAGGTTATTTAATAACTTAAACATATTACTTATGTTTAAAAACTTAGCTCAAAATTTAATATAAACTACGAAAATAAATAAAAATGTAAAGAGAAAGATAGACGAGATTTTTATTTCTTCCATGTATTCAAGTGTAATGACCCGGTCTGTTGTTACCTAGAACCTGCATTATAATAACTATTATTGACTTGTTATAGATTGGTTATACAGTATTTGATGTATTAGAGTTGATAGGCTTGAAATCGAATGGTTGTAGTGAGAGTTCGGTCAATTAGCCTTTAAAATAGCCTTAAAATGGTAAAAGTCAACTAAGAGTTGACTTATTGGTAAACGACCTCGGAATGCGGATTTTATGGTTCAAATAGATCTGTTAGGTGATTTGAGACTTAGGAGTATGTTCAGAATAATTTTGTGATATCCGGTGTAGAATTAGACTTGAATTGGGGGAAGTAGTTTTTGGTGATTTTCGGTCGGCAGTGAAAAATAGGCTATCGGGGTCGGAATGGAATTCCGACAGTTGGAACAGGTTCGTAATGTCATTTTGGATATGTCTGCAAAATTTCAGGTCAATCGGAGTTGATTTGGATAGTTTCGGCATCATTGGTGGATTTTAGAAATATCAAAGTTCTTAGGCTTGAATCCGATGTAAATTGGGTGTTTTGATGTTAGTTTTGGTGTTTCAACTAAGTTTGAATGATGTTATGGGTTATGTTGGTAAGTTTGGTTGGGGTCCCAAGGGGCTCGGGATTGATTTCGGATGGTTAACGGAAAGTTTGGAACTTGAAACATGCAGCTTCAGCTGCTGGTGCTGGTGTAACCGCACCTGCGTAAGTTTGACCATAGGTGTGGGCTCGCAGGTGCGGGCAGTGGGTCGCAGGTGCGGTTAGGGGACCGCAACTGCAAAGTCGCAGGTGCGGAGGCCAAGTTTTTGGGGATTCTCCGCAGGTGCGGACCTGGGACCGCATGTGCGGGTCCGCATGTGCGCTTATGTGGCCGCAGGTGCGGTACCACTGTTGAGAAAAATATAAAATAAACCATCCGCGACTTAAACCCTTTTTGCACCATTTTTGTACGGACAGAGAGCTTTGGGGGCGATTTTTAAAGAGGGAAATCCTTGTTCTTCATAGAGGTAAGTGTTTTGATCATTAAAACTCGATTATGGATGATCATAGAACATAAAACCAGTGTAAATTCATGGAAAATCAGTAGAAAAATTGGGATTTAAGGCTTGAGATTATGAGACCTTTAGGGGTCGATTTGAGGGGTCAAACGAACTCTGATTTTGGTGTTCTTTATATGTACGGACTCGTGAGAGGATGAAGAACAATGTTCTGAGTTTCGTGATGCGGGCCCCGGGGTCGGGTTTTGACCGGTTTCGGATTTTTGGGTTAAATTTGATATCTTTCAATTGGAATTCTTTCCTTAAGCATATATTGATGATAAAAAAATCTGAACTTGGTAGATTTGGAGCCTTCGGAAGTTGATTCGAGAGGCAAGCGTAATGTGGAATAATTTTGGGCCAGTTTTGAGGTAAGTAATGTCTTTAAATCCTGTCCTGAGGGTATGAAACTCCGGACTATGCACCCTTTCACTGGTTTTGAAATGAAAAGGTGGAAGCTTTGGAAACATGTTTCCTATTTGGGCGACTGCTGAGTTGCGAAATCGATTTTTAAGCCTTTGCTTAATTAGTATTATTTTTATTATGATATGATTTGGGCTGTAAGCCGTGTTTGGGGCCTAGTGCCGACTTTTTTACCCCTTAGGGGTTGTGTTTACCATATTTTCCTCACTGATATGTTATGATTTTATACTCAGTCTTTTCCTGATAAATTGTTTTGACACTCGGACTATTTTGATACTATTTATTGAAAAATGAAACACTGTTTTGGGTCAAGAACCCATTATGTTTCCTGGCCTAAGGGCAAATTGAGAGTGTCTGACTGAGTGAGGCTTTCCGGCCTATATTGTGAGGAGGCTTTCAGGCCTTATGAGATAGGTGAGGAGGCTTTCAGGTCTCAGGAGTGTGGTGAGGAGGCTTTCAGGCCTCAGGAGAGTGGTGAGGAGGCTTTCAGGCCTCAGGAGAGTGGTGAGGAGGCTTTCAGGCCTCAGGAGTGTGGTGAGGAGGCTTTCAGGCCTCAGGAGAGTGGTGAGGAGGCTTTCAAGCCTTATGTTATTATTGCGCTTGGGCTGTAGGATCCCCTCCGGAGTCTGTACACACCTCCAGTGAGCGCCGATACCGATTGAGTGATGATGATTGCCCGCGGGGCTGATACTGAGTGGTGATTGATACTGAGTGATGATCAATATTGAGTGATTGAGGGAATTCCTGAGGGCAACTGTTACGTGAAATGATTTTGGCCCGAGGGCAGATTTATGATGATTTTTCTAAGTTTTAGAACTATGATTTACTTCGTTTTCAAACTGGTTTTACTAAGAATTTTATTGAGATATACTGATATTGCACTTGTTTTCAAGGGATTTATGGAAAATGATTTCGAACTTATTATTTGATGAATACTACATGGTGATTTGGTGTTTTACTGGTTTTGTGGAATTGTGTAACTGTACTGTGTGTTTTATAATTCGCAGACTGTGATTTATTTTCATTACTACTGAATTGGCATACTCATAAAGACTCCCTGTGCCTCTGTGCACAGATTTAGGTACCGATTTGGAGCAGTAGCTGCCTTGGTCGTTAGCAGCAGTTCACGGGATTCGAGGTAGCTGTCCAGCGTCCACAGCTTCTCCACTTCCCTTCCTTATTATATTTTTAGCACTTGATTCAGAGAAAGATATTATAGTTTTAGAAGAGTTAGATTTATCTATTATTAGATGCTCATGGCTATTGACTCCAGTTCTTGAGAGGTTTTGCTTAGACTATTATTGGGACGCTAAGACTAAATTACACTATTATATGTCATGGTTGCATGCTTATTATTAAATTGTGAACTGTTATAATTGAACAAATGCTTAGTAAATTGATGGTTGGCTAGCCTAGTTCCACGATAGGCGCCATCTGTCACGCCCCAAAATCCCACCATCTGGCCATGATGACGTCTAACATTGAACCCGATAGACAAGCCAACATGTACAGTTAACTAGCATGATAACATCGAATTAACCAACAAGCTAAAACGGTTCACAATTTAACAGCAGAAAAATAAACATAGTTCAAAACTAAGTAAAGACAACATAATACAACGACACATTTATTTCCCAAAACCTGGAGTCACAAACTCACGAACTGTCTATAAGAGTGCTAAATACAAGTCTGAAAGGAAATACATGACTGTCTCTGAAACTAGAGAAAAAAAAACAAGACAGAAGCGAAGATATAGGGATGGGAAAGACGCCAAGGCCCACGAACGCCAGCGGGTATACATTGAAGCCTCTAGGATAAGCTGGAACACACTCCCACTAATGATGTCCTCCGGGTCCGACTGCGTAATCTGCACAACATAAAAAAGTGCAGGTGTAGCATCAGTACAACCGACCCCATGTACTGGTAAATGCCTAGCCTAACCTCGACGAAGTAGTGACGAGGCTAGAACCAGACTACCAAATAAACCTGTGCAGTTCGAATAAATATATATATACAACGGGAATGAAATACATGGAGAAAACAATCAATGAAAGAAGGGGAACATGTTGTGGGGAGGTAATAGTTTCATATAAGAAATTTCAAATAGGGAAAAAGAACAACAAGGCCAGAATATCAATAAGGATCAGAAACCACAAACTTGCACGGCATCACCCTTCGTGCTTTTACCCTCGTCCTCACTATGCAATGTATAATGTAATCAATGTAAATCATGGCACGACATCACTCTCCGTGCTTTTACTCTCATCCTCACTATGCAATGTATAATGTAATCAATATAAATCATGGCACGACATCACCCTTCGTGATTTTACTCTCGTTCCTCACAGTATAATCAATGAATATCGGTACGAAATGGTATATCGTATGACACGACATCACCCTTCGTGCTTTACACTCTTTCCTCACAATATCAAATAATGCACGGCATCACCCTTCGTGCTTTAACACTCTTCCTCACAATAGCAAGAAGTGCACGACATCACCCTTCGTGCTTTAACACTCTTCCTCACCCAAACAGCAATCACAAACAAGGGCAAGGAAATAAACAGAATAGAAATAGAAATCCCGACAAGGGAACAATAACAGTAATCCCAACATCCCAGCAAGGGAGACAATATCAAACAATGCACGGCATCACCCTTCGTGCTTTACACTCTTCCCCACAATAGCAAGCAATGCACGACATCACCCTTCGTGCTTTAACACTCTTCCTCACCCAAAAAGCAATCACAAGCAAGGGCAAGGGAGTAAATAGAATACAAATAGAAATCCCGGCAAGGGAACATCAATTAAAAAATTAAATCCCGGCAAGGGAACAATATCAATAAGTTTCCATATCCCAGCAAGGGAGAAAATCAGTAAACAACAAAACGTCCCGCCAAGGGAATAAACTAATAACTCTTCCTCTTTCTTTCACTTTCATATCATAGTTCACATTATCACTTGATACAATGCTCCAAAGATTTAATTATCTCACATACCTTCACAATTTGCATTACAACTTGAGCCAACACTCCACGAAGTTTAACGATCACAATTCCTTTCACATACTCGTTATAACATATAAAAATCATCAATTAAGCATGGAAGTTATAACAAAAAACCAAAATATTTGCAATATAAGGACTCATGGTCATGCTAGACACCAATGTATAGATACTCATCACCATGCCTATACATCGTACTCGACAATCAACAAGTAGCAAGTAAGACTCAACTCCTATTCCCTCAAGCTAAGGTTAGACCGAACACTTACCTCAAACCGGCTCAAAAATCAACTCTAAACCACTCGTTTTCCACGAGTATCCGACCTCCAAACGACCCAAATATATTCAAATCAATTTCATATCATAAATAACATCTCAAGCAACTGATTCTACTGTTTAATTCAAAGTTACAACGCGAAATTAGGTAAAATTACAAAAATGCCCCTCAAGCCAGCATCTCGGAGTCGGATAAATTTTACAGTTTCAGAATCCTCGTACTCTCACGAGTCTAGCCATATAAAAATCTCTCAAATCAGAGTTCAATCACCCACTCAAACCCCAATTTTAGAAAAAACTTAAGTTCTACCCAAAACACCCAATTTCACCCATGGAAATCTTTGATTTTAAGTTGAAAACATTTTAAATGATGTTAATGATTGAAAGAATTGAGTAAAAACCAACTTACAAATAATTTGGAAGAAGTCTTGTTCTTGGAAAAATCGCCTAAGTGTGTTTGAGTTTGAGAAAATATGAAAAATGAAGTCAAAATTCGGTTTAAGTGCACCGCAGGCCACTGGTTGGCATGGGAATTGCGAATTGGGGTTCGCAATTGCGAACACCCTGGACATGGTAATTGCGAAGTATATTTCGCATTTGCGAACACTGAGCAAAAGGAGGGACTTCGCATTTGCGACCAGAAATATCGCATTTGCGAAGGTCCCATACTCGCATTTGCGAACAACATGATCGCATTTGCGATCCCTGGCCAGCAAGGGCACCTTCGCATTTGCGATGAATAGCTCGCATTTGCGATGCTGGCTTCGCAAATGTGAACCCTGCAGATCAGTTGCACCAGCAAATTTCAAGTTCGAAAATGCAATCTGTGGCCTCTCCAAAACTCACCCGAGCCCTCGGGGATCCAAACCAAATATACACACTACCTCAAAAAGATCCTATGAACTTATCCGTGCGATCAAATTGCCAAAATAACATCATATACATCGAATTAAGCCTCAAAATCCATGAATTCTATCAAATTTCATAAAATATCAAATTTTCCATTTTAAGTCCGAAACACGTCAAACGAAATCCGTTTTCAACCAAACTTTATAGAAAGTGCTTAAACCATATATAAGACCTGTACCGGGCGCCGGAACCAAAATACGGGCCCGATACCATTACTTTCTAATAAGATTTCATTTTCAATTTCCTTAAATATTTTCAGAAAATAATTTTACTCAAAAATTCATTCCTCGGGCTTGGGACCTCGGAATTCGATTCTGGGCATACGCCCAAGTCCCATATTTTCCTACGGAACCTCCGGAACCGTCAAATCACGGGTCCATGTCCGTTTATCCAAAATGTTGACCGAAGTCAAATTTATTCATTCTAATATCAAAACTTAGCATTTTTCACAGAATTTCATATTAAAGCTTTCCGGTTACGCGCCCGGACTGTGCACGCAAATCGAGACAACCCTTAGTGAGGTTTCCAAGGCCTCAGAAGCACGGAATGGGTGAGAAAACAGGTGATGACCCANAGCAAATCAAGGAAACTAAAAATGAGATTTTCAAGGCCTCGGAAGTACGGAATGGGTAATAAAACAGGTGATGACCCTTTGGGTCGTCACATTCTCCACCTCTAAAACAACCGTTCGTCCTCGAACGGACAGAAGAAGGAATTACCTGAGTCGGGGAATAGATGAGGATAACGGCTCCGCATATCGGATTGGGACTCCCAGATTGATGCCTCAGGAGGCTGACTTCTCCACTGAACACGAACAGAAGGGAAACTCTTGGATCTCAACTGACGGACCTGCCGGTCTAGAATAGCTACCGGCTCCTCCTCATAAGATAAGTCCTTGTCCAACTGAACAGTGCTGAAATCTAACACGTGGGCTGGATCGCCGTGATACCTCCGAGCATGGACACATGAAAAGCTGGATGTACGGCTGATAAGCTAGGCGGCAATGCAAGTCTATAAGCCACCTCTCCCACTCGATCAAGAATCTCAAGCGGACCAATGAACCTAGGGCTAAGCTTGCCCTTCTTCCCAAATCTCATCACGCCCTTCATAGACGACACTCGGAGCAATACTCGCTCACCAACTATGAAAGCCACATCTCGAACCTTACAATCTGCATAACTCTTTTTCCTGGACTGAGCTATACGAAGCCTATCCTGAATGATCCTGACCTTGTCCAAGGCCTCCTGAACCTAATCTGTACCCAAAAATCGAGCCTCTCCCGGCTCAAAACATCCAACCAGAGATCGACACCGCCTACCATATAAAGCCTCATAAGGAGCCATCTGGATACTCGACTGGTAGCTGTTGTTGTAGGCAAACTCTGCTAAAGGCAAGAAATGATCCCATGATCCTCCAAAGTCAATAACACAAGCTCGTAGCATATCCTCCAATATCTGAATAGTCCGCTCGGACTGTCCATCCGTCTGAGGATGAAATGTTGTGCTCAACTCCACCTGTGTGCCCAACTCTCGTTGAACTGCTCCCCAGAAACGCGAGGTAAACTGCGCGCCCCGGTCCGAAATGATAGATACCGGCACACCATGAAGGCGAACAATCTCCCAGATATAGATCTCTGCTAACCTCTCGGATGAATAGGAGACTGCCACAAGAGTGAAATGCGGTGACTTGGTCAGCCTATCAACAATGACCAAACTGCATCGAACTTCTTCGGGGTCAATGGAAGTCCAGTAACGAAGTCCATAGTGATCCTCTCCCACTTCCACTCGGTAAGCTCAATCCTCTGAAATAAACCACCAGGCCTCTGATGCTCATACTTAACCTGTTGACAATTCAAACACCGCGCCACATATTCCACAATATCCTTCTTTATTCTACGCCACCAATAATGCTGCCGCAAATCCTGATACATCTTTGCGGCGCCCGGATGAATAGAGTACCGGGAAATATGGGCCTCCTCTAAAATCAACTCTCGAATCCCATCAACATTGGACTCACAAACTCGCCCCTGCATCTCAAATACCATCACCATCTAAGGTCACCTGCTTGGCGCCTCCGCGCTGCACCGTGTCTCTAAGGACACAAAAATGGGATCATCAAATTGCCGACCACGGATACACTCCAATAATGAAGAACGAGCGACCGTACAAGCCAACACTCGACTAGGATCAGAAATATCCAACCTCACAAATCGATTGGCCAAAGCCTTAACATCCAAAGCAAGCGGCCTCTGACTGACCGGAATAAAAGCAAGACTGCCCATACTAGTTGACTTCCTACTCAAAGCATCGGCCACCACATTGGCCTTCTCCGGGTGATATAAGATGGTAATATCATAGTCCTTCAACAACTCCAACCACCTCCTCTGCCTCAAATTCAACTCCTTTTGCTTGAACAAGTACTGAAGACTCTTATGATCCGTGGACACCTCACACGCCATGCCATACAGATAGTGCCTCCAAATCTTCAATGCGTGAACAATGGTTGACAACTCCAAATCATGCAATGGATAGTTCTCTCGTGAATCTTCAACTGCCTCGAAGCATAAGCAATGACCTTGCCATCCTGCATCAACACTGCACCAAGCCCAATACGGGAAGCATCGCAATAGACTGTGTAAGACCCTGAACCTGTGGGCAAAACCAATACCGGTGCCGTAGTCAGAGCTGTCTTGAGCCTCTGAAAGCTTGCCTCACACTCGTCCGACCATCTGAACCGGGCACCCTTCTGGGTCAACCTGGTCATCGGGGCTGCGATAGATGAGAACCCCTCCACGAACCGACGATAGTAGCCTGTCAATCCCAAGAAACTCCGAATCTCTGTAGTTGATGCTGGTCTAGGCCAGTTCTTGACTGTCTCAATCTTCTTTGAGTCAACTTGAATACCCTTTGCTGATACGACACGACCCAGGAATGCAACTGAACTCAACCAGAACTCACACCTCAAAATTTTTGCATATAGCTGACTGTCCTTCAGATTCTAAAGAGCCACTCTGAGATGCTGCTCGTGCTCCTCCTGGCTGCGGGAGTATATCAATATATCATCAATGAAGACTATCACGAGCGAGTCCAAATAAGGCTTGAACACTCGGTTCATCAACTCCATAAAATTCGCTGGGGAATTTGTCAACCCAAATGACATGACCAAAAACTCGTAATGCCCGTACCGAGTGTGGAAAGCTGTCTTAGGGACATCGGATGCGCTAATCCTCAACTGATGGTAGCCAGAACTCAAGTCTATCTTTGAAAATACCTTGGCACCATGAAGCTGATCGAACAAATCATCAATCCTCGGCAGTGGATACTTATTCTTGATTGTAACCTTGTTCAATTGCCGGTAATCAATGCACATCCTCATCGAACCATCCTTTTTCTTCACAAACAATAGTGGAGCACTCCAAGGAGAAACGTTGGGCCTAATGAAACCCTTCCCAAGCAAATCCTGTAGTTGTTCCTTCAACTCGTTTAACTCTGGCAGGGCCATGCGATACGGCGGAATAGAAATGGGTTGGGTTCCAGGATCCAGATCAATGCAAAAATCAATGTCCCTGTCGGGTGGCATCCCCGGCAGGTCTAAAGGGAAGACCTCAGGTACTCACGAACCACGCGTACCGAATCAATAGAGGGAACCTCAACACTGGAATCGCGCACATAAGCCAAATAAGCCAAAAATCCTTCTCGACCATACGTCGAGCCTTCACGTACGAAATAACACTGTGGGTAGAATGACCAGGAGTCCCTCTCCACTCTAAACGGGGCAAATCCGGTAAGGCTAAGGTCACAGTCTTGGCATGGCAATCCAAGATAGCATGATATGGGGATAACCAGTCCATCCCCAGTATAATATCAAAGTCGACCATACCTAAAAGCAACAAATCAACACGGGTCTCAAGACCCCCAATCTCCACAACACAAGAACGATGGACTCGATCGACCATGATAGAATCACCCACCGGTGTAGATACATAAACAGGAACACTCAGTGGATCACTAGGCATGACCAGATATGGTGCAAAATAAGAGGACACATACGAATACGTAGACACTGGATCAAATAACACTGAAGCATCTCTACCACAGACCCGAATAGAACATGTAATGACTGCATCTGAAGACTTGGCCTTTGGCCTGGCTGGGAGAGCATAACATCGGGGCTGGGCCCCACCACCTTGAGCCACATCTCTGGGACGACCGGCTGCTGGTTGGCCTCCACCTCTAGCAGCCTGAGCTCCACCTCTATGACCTCTACCTCCACCTCTAGCACCTCTACCCCCACCTCTAGCTGGCTGGGCAGGCTGTGGAACACCTGGTGCCTGTACCATGGCACGATAACTACCTAATGCTCGAGGCAAAATCTAGCAAGATGACCCGGATCGCCACAAGTGTAACAAGACCTCGACTGCTGAGGGAATTGAATCTGACCCTGTCGACCTGAATGACCACCCTGGAAACTCTGATGCGGCGGTGCACTAATGGGAGCTGGTGGCGCACTGTAAGGCTGCTGATCAGAATAGTGCGTTTGATAACCACGACCACCTGAAGTACCATGTGAAACTTGGTGAGCTGACTGAAAGGGTCTGGGAGGATGACCTCTGCCTGAATAATCCCTGCCTCCAGATGAGGCTCCACTGACACGACCGAAATGACGGAGCCTCTTGTCAGCCCCCTGACCACCACCCTGTGACATAATCATCTCAATCCTCCTGGCCACATTGGCCACATCCTAGAATGATATATCGGTACCCGACTCTCTAGCCATCTAAAGTCTGATAGGCCGAGCCAATCCCTCAATAAATCTCCGACGCCTCTCCCGATCAGTGGGAAGTATCATAAGAGCATGTCGGGCTAGAGCGATGAACCTGGTCTCGTACTGAGTGACTGACATGGATACCTGCTGGAGACGCTCAAACTGCCTCCGAAGGTCCTCTCTCTGAGTAATGGGAAGGAACTTCCCCAAAAATACCTCTGAGAACTAAGTCCAAGTCAAAGGTGTAGATCCATCTGGTCTGGCTAAGCAATAGTCTCTCCACCAACTCTTGGCTGCGCCAGATAACCGAAAAGTAGCGAAGTCAACTCCGTTGGACTCCACTATGCCCATGTTCCGGAGAACCTCATGGCAGGTGTCCAAATAATCCTAGGGGTCCTCTGACGGTGAACCAGTAAAGGTAGCAGTGAATAACTTGGTGAACCTGTCCAGTCTCCACAAAGCATCTGCTGACAAAGCTGCTCCCTCTGCTACCGATACTGTAATACCCGGCTGAGCTACTCCGGTTGGCTGAGGTGCCGGAGTCTGAAACTGTGGAGCTAGCTGCTCTGGTGTGCGCGTGGCAGGAGTCTGGGTACCTCCCCCAGCCTGAGAGACGGCTGGTGCAGTAGGAAAAAGACCCGCCTGTGGTACACTCTCCATGAGTCCGACTAAACGGACAAGAGCGTCCTGAAGCACTAGGGTAGCTATGAACCCCTCCGGGACCTGAGCTGGTCTAACTGGGACTGCCGGAACGGGGACTTCCTCGTCATACTTGACCTGAGGGTCCTCCACTGGGGCTGCTTCTCTAGGCTGAGCTCGGCCCCGGCCTCGACCTCTATCACGGCCTCGTCCTCGACCTCGACCCCTCGTAGGAGCTGTAGTAGGAGTGTCGGGCTACTGAGCGGAACCAAGGGAAGCACGCGTCCTCGCCATCTGCGAGAGAATAGAATAGAAACTCATTCAGTACTCAAAATTCATATCGCACGACGGAGATGAAAAGAAATGTGGAGCCATCCTAACTTTGCAGCCTCTGGGGATAAATACAAACGTCTCCGTACCGATCCCTCAGACTCTACCAAGTTGTCCGTGAGTTGTGAGACCTAAGAAACCTAGTGCTCTGATACCAACTTGTCACGCCCCGAAATCCCACCATCGGGCCGTGATGTCGTCTAACATTGAACCCGCTAGACAAGCCAACGTGTAAAGTTAACTAGCATGATAACATCGAATTAACCAACAAGCTAAAACGGTTCACTATTTAACAGCAAAAAAATAAACATAGTTCAAAACTAAGTAAAGACAACATAATAAAACGACGCATTTATTTCCCAAAACCTGGAGTCACAAACTCACGAACTGTCTATAAGAGTGCTAAATACAAGTCTGAAAGGAAATACATGACTGTCTCTGAAACTAGAGGAAAAAAAACAAGATAGAAGTGAAGACATAGGGATGGGAGAGACGCCAAGGACCACGAACGCCAGCGGGTATACCTTGAAGCCTCTAGGATAAGCTGGAAGACACTCCCACTAATGATGTCCTCCGGGTCCGGCTGCGTAATCTGCACAACATAAAAAAGTGCAGGTGTAGCATCAGTACAACCGATCCCATGTACTGGTAAGTGCCTAGCCTAACCTTGGCGAAGTAGTGACGAGGCTAGAACCAGACTACCAAATAAACCTGTGCAGTTCGAATAAATATATATATATATATATATACAACGGGAATGAAATACAGGGAGAAAACAATCAATGAAAGAAGGGGAACATGTTGTTGGGAGGTAATAGTTTCATATAAGAAATTTCTAATAGGGAAAAAGAACAACAAGGCCAGAATATCAATAAGGATCAGAAATCACAAACTTGCACGGCATCACCCTTCGTGCTTTTACCCTCGTCCTCACTATGCAATGTATAATGTAATCAATGTAAATCATGACACGGCATCACCCTTCATGCTTTTACTCTCGTTCTTACTATGCAATGTATAATGTAATCAATATAAATCATGGAACGGTATCACCCTTCATGCTTTTACTCTCTTTCCTCATAGTATAATCAATGAATATCGGTACGAAATGGTACATCGTACGGCACGGCATCACCCTTCGTGCTTTACACTTTTTCCTCACAATATCAAACAATGCACGGCATCACCCTTCGTGCTTTAACACTCTTCCTCACCTAAACAACAATCACAAACAAGGTCAAGGGAATAAACAAAATAGAAATAGAAATCCCGGCAATGGAACAATAACAGTAATCCCAACATCCCAGCAAGGGAGACAATATCAAAAATTATACGACATCACACCTCGTGCTTTAACACTCTTCCTCACAATAGCAAGCAGTGTACGACATCACCCTTCGTGCTTTAACACTCTTCCTCACCCAAACAACAATCACAAGCAAGGGCAAGGGAGTAAACAAAATACAAATAGAAATCCCGGCAAGGGAACATCAATTAAAAAATTAAATCCCAACAAGGGAACAATATCAATAAGTTTCCATATCCAGGCAAGGGAGAAAATCAATAAACAACAAAACATCCCGCCAAGGGAATAAACCAATAACTCTTCCTCTTTCTTTCACTTTCATCTCATAGTTCACATTATAACTTGAGCCAATGCTCCAAAGATTTAATTATCTCATATACCTTCATAATTTGCATTACAACTCGAGCCAACGCTCCACGAAGTTTAACGATCACAATTCCTTTCACATACTCGTTACAACATATAAAAATCATCAATTAAGCATGAAAGTTAAAACAAAAAACCAAAATATTCGCCATATAAGGACTCACGGTCATGATAGACACCAATGTATAGATACTCGTCACCATGCCTATACATCGTACTCAACAATCAGCAAGTAGCAAGTAAGACTCAATTCCTATTCCCTCAAGCTAAGGTTAGACCGAACACTTACCTCAAACCGGCTCAAAAATCAACTCGAAACCACACATTTGCCACGAGTATCCGACTCCGAATGGCCCAAATCTATTCAAATCAATTTCATATCGTAAATAACATCTCAGGCAACTGATTCTACTATTTAATTCAAAGTTAAACGCGAAATTAGGTAAAATGACAAAAACGCCCCTCAGCCCAGCATCTCGAAGTCGGATAAATTTTACATTTTCAGAATCCTCGTACTCTCACGAGTCTAGCCATATAAAAATCTCTCAAATAGGAGGTCAATCACCCACTCAAATCCCAATTTTAAAAAAACCTAAGTGCTACCCAAAACACCCAATTTCACCCATGGAAATCTTTGATTTTAAGTTGAAAACATGTTAAATGATGTTAATGATTAAAATAATTGAGTAAAAACCAACTTACAAATGATTTGGAAGAAGTCTTGTTCTTGGAAAAATCGCGTAAGTGTGTTTGAGTTTGAGAAAATATGAAAATGAAGTCAAAATTCGGTTTAAGTGCACTGCACGCCACTGGTTGGCATGGGATAGTGCGAACTGGGGTTCGCAATTGCGAACACCCTTGACATGGTAATTGCAAAGTATAGTTCGCATTTGCGAACACTGAGCAAAAGAAGGGACTTCGCATTTGCGACCAGAAATGTCGCATTTGCGAAGGTCCCATGCTCGCATTTGCGACTAACATGGTCGCATTTCCGATCCCTGGCCAGCAAGGGAACCTTCGCATTTGCGATGAATAGCTCGCATTTGCGATGCTGGCTTCGCAAATGCGAAGCCTGTAGATCAATTGCACCAGCAAATTCCAAGTTCGAAAATGCAATCCGTGGCCTCTCCAAAACTCACCCGAGCCCTCGGGGCTCCAAACCAATTATACACACTACCTCAAAAACATCCTATGAACTTATCCGTGCGATCAAATTGCCAAAATAACATCATATACATCGAATTAAGCCTCAAAATCCATGAATTCTATCAAATTTCATAAAATATCAAATTTTCCATTTTAAGTCCGAAACACGTCAAACGAAATCCGTTTTCAACCAAACTTTATAGAAAGTGCTTAAACCATATATAAGACCTGTACCGGGCGCCGGAACCAAAATACGGGCCCGATACCATCACTTTCTAATAAGATTTCATTTTCAATTTCCTTAAATATTTTCAGAAAACAATTTTACTCAAAAATTCATTCCTCGGGCTTGGGACCTCGGAATTCGATTCCGGGCATACGCCCAAGTCCCATATTTTCCTACGGACCCTCCGGGACCGTCAAATCACGGGTACCGGTTCGGGTCCGTTTACCCAAAATGTTGACCGAAGTCAAATTTATTCATTCTAATATCAAAACTTAGCATTTTTCACAGAATTTCATATTTAAGCTTTCCGGCTACACATCCATACTGCGCACGCAAATCAAGGCAAACCTAAGTGAGGTTTCCAAGGCATCAGAATCACAGAATGGGTGAGAAAATAGGCGATGACCCTTTGGATCGTCACACCATCACAACCTGTTATGATTTGGAGTCGTGACATCAAGTGTGTACAATGTGATGCATAAACTCTCTATTTATAGGAATATATTTAGGTAATACAAAGGGATGCCATGAACATGGTGTTAACTATTAAGATCATGGGGAAGATCATGGGGATGTGAGTGTCACGACCCAAAAATCACAGGTCATTATGGCACCTAACTTGATCTGCTAGGTAAGCCAATTAATAAAAGAAACAACCAATTAAACTTACAAAAATTAAATTAGGATTTATCAAAATTTTTACAAATTTATCTAAGATCTAGTAGTACGAATCATGAGCTTCTAAGACTTAGATTCTGTTTGAAAACTACGTGAACAGATTAATAATGTCTAACACTACCAAGAACAAGTGGCAACTTCTATATAGAATGCACGAGCATCTTCAGAGTTAGCCCCCAACTTCTTCAGCAGCTCCGCTCCAATAGTCTGCACAGAGTGTGCAGAAGTGCAGTATCAGTACAACCGACCCCATGTACTGGTAAGTATCTTGACTAACCCCGTCGAAGTAGTGACGAGATTTTTTATTTAAAAGACACTCATTAATAAACACGATAATGTAAACTAGCCAAAAGACAGAATAATAGAATAGAGTACATAATGCGACTGCACCAGGAAATGAATAAGTATTAGAAGAATCATAATTTAACAATTTTCAACCTCTCAACCGGCCCTTTTCCTTATAACGGAAGCCCATAAACCCCAACAATCACCTCATATATTTTCCTAGCGTGATAAAGTACTCAAGGAATAAAGTCTAACGCACGGCAACACTCTTCGTGCATTTATCTCATTCTCACCGTATATGCGTAAAACAGTACAAACCAAATGATAGAAATACCGACAATAGAAATGACAAAGAAGGAAAATGTGCAAGCAGTAATAATAACCGAGAATGTACAGAAGGACATCAGTAACAAATTAAGCAGAGAGCACAAAGGTAATGACCAAAATTAGGAAAAAAGGGCTATGATTCCAATTAACTAGTATGATGGAGTCCTAATTACAAATATGACAAACAAGGTCAACAAATAAAGACACGAAGGACTAGCATGGTGGAAGTCTTACACTAAGGCGCAACAAAATAAGCATAACATGAGTGTAATTACAAAAGCAGAAAATAGGCATGGCATATGCAAATCAAGCAAGTAAAAGACATGGACATCACAACAACAATTAAGATAGAGGTCAAGTACGGGACAATAACAACTTATCACACCGAATATATAATGGCGACAACAAAAACGCAAGGTGAAGGCGGGAATGTATACACGGAAACATATATCACATCATAATGCATGTCCCTCAACCTCGCCTGCACGGAAACACCCTTCGTGCCATGACCTCACAATATAAAAGCATAACAATATAAATGAAATGGCACGACATCACCCTTCGTGCTTTACGCTCTTTCCTCACATGATAATGTATATGAGATGGCACGATATCACCCTTCGTGCTTTACACTCTTTCCTCACATGATAGTGTATATGAAATGGCACAGCATCACCCGTCGTGCTTTACACTCTTCCTCACATGATAACATATATAAAATGGCACGGCATCACCTTTCGTGCTTTACACTCTTCCTCGCATGATAATGTATATGAAATGGCACAACATCACTCTTCGTGATTTACACTCTTCCTCACATGATAATGTATATGAAATGGCACGGCATCACCCTCCGTGCTTTACATTCTTCCTCCCATGATAATGTATATGAAATGACACAACATCACCTTCGTGTTTTACACTCTTTCCTCACCAAGCAAATGAATTTCAATAAGGTAGCTAGGTAGGAAGAATAAATAACATCGAGGAGAGTGTCAAACGAATATTCCAAACAAATTCTCAAAATCACTACTTTCCAAACCAATAATAATTCAATAAACGCTTAGGGCTACATAACTCAAGTACTTCCACAATTCCCACGATTTATCAACAACACAAGCATGTAATCTAGCACCTCAAAATACCGACCATAGCAGCATATTAATGACTATGCATAGAGATGCGCGGATTTGACACATCTATGTATTCTAAGAATTTCCATCAAATTGATCAAGTTATATTAGGGTAAGTCTTGATTACTAACATCTTATACTACGTTCTTAATATTAGTAAAACAAGTAAGACATGAATCAAGGGAGTTACGAAAATTCTACAAAACACAATTATGGAACAATCTACCCCCGAGCATAATTAACCCGGCACATACATACACGCTCATCACCTCATATATGTATCACCCCCGCATGTTGTAAACAATGACAAATAGGAGGGAAAACTCCCTCAACAAAGCTAGGCAACACTTACCTCAATACAGCTAACTTCACACTCAAATTTCGCCTTTTTTCCTTTACAAATTCATCTCCGCTCATCTCAATCTAGCCCAAGGCGACTTAAATCAATGAGTTAGAACTTGATTGTTTGACAGCTCTAAGACTAAAAAACGAAACGGAACCGTGAACAAGATCCAAATAAGAAAATCTGGCTGGATACCCCGTCGAACTCGAAACTCAACTTGATTGGCATGGAATTTGATCTTGAGCGACAACTCCTCGAACAACCAGTGAGGTGTGAGCTACTGGTTTTTGTTTGTGCACTAAGAATCATTCTTGGACTCGTTAGCAGTAACTTCATTATTTCTTGCCATAGAAAAAGCTCAATATGAAACTTTCTTCAATTTATAATGAAATTTCACAATAGCTACTAGCCATGACTGTTTAGAACACATCAAGCCAAGCTTACGAGATCAGAACCGTGAACTTCAAACAAGACCTCGAACGGAAAACCTCGCCGAAAACTAAAAATCAGCCGAATCTGATTTCTCCACGGCCAGTCATGGTCGCTGTCCATGGAGGCTGCCGGATTTGGATCGTTTCTGGCGATTATAACAGCAGCGAAAAAAGGAGAGGGAGAGAGATGAAGAGGGTTGGCTGGTTCTCTTTCTTTGGTGGTGTGCTGAAGCTTTTGTGAAGGGAGGTGGGTGATGGTATCTCAGGCGAAGGAGGGCGGTAAGGCCAGCGAGTTTGAGTGGTCGTCGGCAGTAAGGGTGTGGGCGGTAGCGGTTGGAGATGAAGAAGTCTGGCTAGCGGCTGGTTGAATTTTAGGGGTGCGGCTGGCCAGCGACTTGGTGGGTTCGTGGAGTTGGCAGCGACGGCGGCTGGAGGTGTTGGTGTCGGTAGATTTTGATAGGGGGAATTAGGGATTTTGGGTCGTTAGTGGTGTGTAGAATAAGGTGTCCCCTTGTGTGTGTGCTGAGTATCCTTTCTTATTTTTTCCCTTTTTTTCTTTTTTAACTCTTTAATTATTATTCAAAATTACTAGTTTGCTCATTAGCTTGTGTAATTGTAAATTAGGTCCATTATAATATTTCATCTCATACATAAATATTATCTCCAACTATAAATATATCTTTATGAACTAACATATATAATAAATAATTAGTATTATTTTTACAAGAATAAGGAATTATAATTAAAGAATAACTTTAAAATATTGGGATATTACAGTGAGAGTTACAACCATAATGGTAAGAAGTAATGAGAGATTAATGGAGAAGAATAGTGGGTGTTACTCCCTTAGGAGTTATGGACAACCACCACAATCAAGTATTTTATAACACTCTCCCTTGGATGTCCAAAGATAATATGTCTCGTTAAAACCTTACTAGAAAAAAATCCTGTGAGAAAAAATCATAGTGAAGGAAAAAGAGTACACATATCAAGTAATACGCATTGGTTGCTGCCTCGTTAAAAACCTTGCCAGGAAAACTCATTGGGATAAAACATGTGCTAAATGAAAAAGAGTACAACGCGTATTTACCTCCTTGATGAAAATATCACTTTATTTCTTGAAGACAACGCATTGCAATCTTGTATTTCAACTTCTCAAACATTGAGGTTGGCAATGTCTTTGTGAACAGATCAACCAAATTATCACATGAACGAATTTGTTGAATATCAGTTTCACCATTCTGTTGAAGATCATGCGCCTGAAAAAGAACTTTGGTGAAATTTGCTTTATTATGTCTCTTTAAATATATTCTTCTTTCAATTGAGTTATGCAAACAACAACATTTTCAATATTATTAGAATCTTCTCTTCAAAAAATAGTCACACGCCTGTTGTGTGTTGAGTCCCTTGATTTATTAGTTGTTTATCTTAGTATGACTTGAATAAGTATCAACATTTAACTTCCTCGTAGAATAATAATATGGCAGTAACCTCACATGCAAATAGATTGTTTGAAGAACGAACTTCAGGAAAATGCCTGCATTTGCATAACCAACAAGACTTGACTGTATTTGTTAGAATAAACAAATCTATTTCAAGGATTTCTTTTGCAATATAATATAAATCATATTTCAATATATCCACATAGGAATAAAATTATATCTCGCTAGGATATTGTTATACTTATGGTTCTAAGATACATTAGTGCACCAATTCTATTAGACAGAAAAATAAATCATGTACGTCGTGATTGGTCTAATCCACATAAGGATTTGATGAATCTTTATTTAATAAGTTTCTTGGAAATCTTAATATGCTCTTGAACAATATAAATCCTACAAGGATTTAATTATACGCATATCAAGTTTTTCATGTATTGGCAAATTAAAACCTGAAAACGATTTCATCCACCACAGAAGAACATATCTCCATATATCTATTGCTAGGATATTTACGAAAAATCGTGTGCCACAAATCGTCTTAAAGTCTATCGACTTGATTTTTTATTTTATTTTCGGGTGTTGGGATTATGCGTCCAACTTCACATTTTCCAAGTGAAGTCAATTTTGATTGCGTATTTTTCATTTACCAATCATTTATCTGTGCATATTCCATGACATATTTGAGCTCAAGATCCTCGTCAATATTAATAATATTGAGCGATACATTATATCAACAATACCATCGA
Organism: Nicotiana paniculata; assembly: GCA_005239505.1. Lineage (NCBI taxonomy): Eukaryota > Viridiplantae > Streptophyta > Magnoliopsida > Solanales > Solanaceae > Nicotiana > Nicotiana paniculata. Next base: position 59,761 of record ML340784.1, on the reverse strand, counting down.
CGATAATTTTATATCGGTTCCATTGTTACCCAATAAAGACATAACTTATTGAGATCTCTTTACTCTCATTATTTTCAGGTACCTAAGCCTCTCTTATGAGGTCTTATAAAGTGTTACGTCATGGTGCTCTTCTAGAGAACTTGCCTCCTTGTTATGACCATCTTGATTATTTGCTCCTCTCCTTCTTCAAGTAGTTTTATCTTTGGAACCAATTAGTCTAATATGCTTTATACGCGCCATAGACTGTCCATCGCGGACTTCAGTATATTTGGAGCATTAGCAGTTGAAATATAACATTTACCTTTGGGTCACCAAATGCGCATGACAATACTTTTCAAATGAATTATCACTTGAACTCCAAGTTCACATTTTCTTGTATGAGTATCTAGGTGTACGCATATTAATTCATTCCATGTATTACTTTTTTAACTGTCCATTTTCTCCCGCTAATGTTCGGATCACCAACACATATCCCTTGCCTTCTCTAGTGACCCATCTTGGTGCATTGTGGTGGAACTATTAAATCATATAGCACATCTATATTTCTAGATGAAAATCATTTGGTTCCTGACCCTGAACCAATTGTGATAGGGAGCTTGTTAGGTAGATGCATACAAGTGTTGTTGTATATTACATAATACACCTCATACCAAATTTTTTTTTGGAAGTTTTCATAACCAATGGTCGAGCTATAGTTGGAGGCATATAATTTCTGCTAAACCAAATTGGATTTAAGTGAGCATTATCAAGATACATCATCATAATTTATATTCTGGAACAGTGATCTTATAATTTGAGCAATCAACTGTAACTACCCGATTGGTCGTTTCGAGAGTTTTAGCCCCGTTTCCCCTATTTCAGCTTCATTATATGTGGTTTAGCTCTATTATATTGTATTATGATGGTTGGCTCGGGTTCAGAGTGATTGTGGAGAGAAAGGAGACGCTTAGTCTCTTAAGTTGGTTAAATAGTTGGAAAAGTCAACCAGAAGTTGACTTATAGGTATATGACCCCGGAATGTGGTTTTTATGGTTCAGATAGCTTCGTTAGGTGATTTGGAACTTAGGAGTGTGTTCAGAATGTTATTTGGAGGTCCGTGATAGAATTAGGCTTGAATTGGCAAAATAAGAAATTTGGCAATTTCTGGTTGGTAGTGGAAAATTAGATATCGGGGTCGGAATGGAATTGCGGAAGTTAGAGTAGGTTCGTAGTGTCATTTGTGACGTGTGTGAAAAATTTCAGGTCATTCAGACGTGTTTTGGTTGGTTTCAGCATTGTTGGTTTTGGAAGTTTAGAAATCCTTAGGCTTGAATTCGGGATTAATTTGGTATTTTTGATGTTTTTTTGAGTGATTCGAAGGATCGACTAAGTTTATAAGATGTTATGGGATGTGTTGGTATGATTGGTCGGGGTCCCAAGGGGCTCAGGTGAGTTTCGGGGTGATTTTAGACTATTTCTAGGCCATTTTAGCTGCTGTTTTTGTCTACAGCAGCGTGCTACGGGATCACGGGGAATTGGTCACGATCACAATGATAAAATGATAGAAAATGGCCAGTGAATCGCGATCGTGGAAGGCCTTTCGCGATCGCGTAGAGGAAATTTTCTGCTGCGCTGATCCAACTTTGGAAGCTTGTATCTTGAAATCTATAAGGAATTTTGAGATGATCCAGAAATAAAAGTTGTAGCACTTTGTGTCTAGTTTTCATAAAAGCAAACATTTGGAATTTGGAGTTGTTTCTAAAGAGTTATGGATGATACAATACAGCTTATCCGGGAAGAGTTTGGAAATCGCATTGTGTTGCAAAGGGCTAAATTTGACGGCCTATATCTCATAATATATAAATAATTGGGAAATTATCAAAGAATAAAAGTTGTAGCCCTTGGTTTCTAGTATTCAAAAAATCAAATCATTTGGAATTTGGAGTTTTTTAAAAAAAGTTATAACCATTATACTAGAGGCTGGCTGAAAGAACTAGGCATTTGTTCTTCGCGATCGCGAAGCATTTTCCGCTATCTCGAAGGGCAAATTTTGGGCTGATAAAAGTTGTGCTTCGCGATCGTGAAGTAGTTTCCGCGATCGCTGTGAGTAAATACTTGGGCAAAATCTATATATCGAGGTTTCGACCATTTTAAACATATTTGGAGCTATGGAGCTCGGATTGAAGCGATTTTTGAGGCGATTTTCACCATATGGAATGGGGTAAGTGATTTATATCTAATTTTTGTCAAAATACATGATTATGCCTTTAATTTAATCATTTAATTTATGATTTGAGGTGGAAAATTAGGGAAAATGGGGAAGAATTCTCGAGTTTGATTTTTGGGGTTTTGAATGGGATTTTGTTATCGGATTGAGGTTGGACTCGTGAGTGAAAGAGGTTTCTAGTTTTATTTTTTTGGATTTCGGGACGTGGTCCCAGGGGTCGGGTTTGGCCAATTTCGGGATTGTGATCTAATTTAATAATTTTGATGTGGGCTTCATTCCCTTAGCATATATTAATGATAATATACTGATTCTGAATAGATTCGGGGCGATTTGTGGCCGAGTCGAGCGGCAAGGGAATTGCGGAGTAGATTTTCGTCCGATTTGAGGTAAGTAATGATTGTAAATCTAGACCTGAGGGTATGAAACCCCCGGTATTTCATATTATTTTGATAAATGAGGTGACGTACCTGCTAGGTGACAGGCGTGTGGGCATGCACCGGTAGGGACTGTGACTTGGTCCGTCCCGTAGCGACTATTAAGTCGTGTATTTATGTAACGACCTGGTCGGTCGTTACGTAGAACCTCCATTATATTTACTATTATTGCCTTGTCATAGCTTGGTTAAACTGTTCTTGATGGGTTAGAGTTGGTAGGCTCGGAATCAGAATTGCTATAATGAGAATTTAGTCCCTTAGCCTTTAAAAATAGCCTTAGAGTTGGAAAAGTCAACTAAGAGTAGACTTATTGGTAAAAGACCTCGGAATGCAGATTTTATGACTCAGATAGCTACGCTGGGTGATTTGGGACTTAAGAGTGTGTTCAGAATATTTTTGTGATGCCCAGTGTAGAATTAGGCTTGAATTGGTGAAAGTTAGTTTTTGGCAATTTCCGGTTGGCAGTGGAAAATAGTCTATCGGATTCGGAATAGAATTTCGACAGTTGGAACAGGTTTGTAATGTCATTTTGGATATGTCTGCAAAATTTCAGGTAAATCGGAGTTGTTTTGGATACTTTCAGCATCGTTGGTGGATTTTAGAAATTTCAAAGTTCTTAGGCTTGAATCCGACGTGATTTTGGTGTTTAGATGTTATTTTTGGTGTTCTGAGAGTGGAACTAAGTTTGAATGATCATTTATGATGTGTTGGTAAATTTGGTTAGTGTCCCGAGGGGCTCGGGATTTATTTCGGATGGTTAACAGACATGTTCGTGCCTTAGAGGAAGGCTGTTTTGCTGGTGTTTTTGCATAGGGATTTTACCCTATGCGTTCGCGAAGGGATTTCGCGTTCGCATAGGGGGATTTGGGGAGCTGCGAATTTTTGTACTGTGCGTTCGTGAAGGGTGAGGCGCGAACGCGGAGAGTGAGATGATCAGGCTTCTGCGAACGCGGGGGTTGAGGTGCGTTCGCGTAAGGTTAAATCATCTGCGGGACCCCCAGGACATTTGGTCTATGCGTTCGCGGGCCTGGGGGGTGCGATCGCGAAGGGGTGACTGGGGGAAGCAGTGCGTTCGCGAGAGGTTGAACACGATCGCGATGGGCAAATTTGGGCCTGGATAAAATTAATGCTTCGCGGACGCGGGAAGTGGGCCGTGTTCGCAATGAGTAAAGACCTGGTCAGTTAAATTAAAACCCTTCCGCGACCATAACCTATTTTTACACCATTTTTGAACAGGAAGAAGCTTTTGAGGAGATTTTGAAGAGAGAAATCAGGGTTCTTCATAGAGGTAAGTATTTTGGACCTTAAAACTCGATTGTAGGTGATTAAGGAACATAATCTCAGTGTTTAATTCATGAAAATAAGTAGAAAAGGTGGGGTTAGAGCTTGAGATTATGAGACCTTTAGGGATCAATTTGAGGGGTCAAACAAACTCCGATTTTAGCGTTCTTTATATGTACAGACTCGTGAGATAATGAAGAATATTTTGGTATAAAATTTGTCGAATTCCGAGACACGGTACCGGGGGTCAGGTTTTGAGCTAAAATTGGTATTTTTCAATTGGAATTTATTCCTTAAGCATAAATTGATGATAAAAATCTGATCTTTATAAATTTGGAGCGCTCAGAAGTCGATTCTAGAGGCAAACGGGTTGCAGCATAGCTCTTCGGGCTAGTTTGAGGTAATTAATGTCTTTAAATCCTATTCTGAGGGTATGAAACCCCGAACCTTGCATCCTTTCAGGGATTTTGGAATGCAAAGATTGGAAATTTGGAATTATATTCCTTTTTAAACAACTATTGAGTTGCGAAACTGATTTTTAAGCCTATGCTTAATAGTATTGATATATTTTGATACGATTTGGGTTGCAAGCCATGTTTGGGGCCTAGTGCCGATCTGTTTACCCCTTGGGGGCTTTTTTTACTATTTTCCTCACGTGATATGTTACAATTTTCACTCAGTCTTTTCTTGATAATTGTTTTGACACTCAGAGTATTTTGATATTATTTCTTGAAAATGAAACACTATTTTTGGGTCGAGAACCCGATATATTTATGGCTTGAGGGGCATGTTGAGAGTGTCTGACTCGGTGAGGCTGCGGATCAATATTGTGAGGATGTTATGATATGAGAGAGGCCGAGGGCCAATATTGTGAGTGATTTATGCCATGATGTGGCTTGTTATAGCACTTGGGCTGTAGGAGCCCCCCCGGAGTCTGTACACACCCCCAGTGAGTGCAAGTACCTATTGAGTGCGAGTGATGCCCGCGGGGCTGATACTGAGTGACTGTGAGGTTGCCCGCTGGGCTGTTACAGAGTGATGGTGAGGTACTGAGAGAAATGTTATGAGAGATAATTATGGCCCGAGGGGCAGAATTATGATGATATTTTACTGAGATTTTTACTATGATTCAATTCATTTTTCAAATTGATTTTGTTGATAGTTTTACTGAGAAATATTGGAAAATATACTTGTTTCAAAGGGTTTTCTAGAAATTGGTTTACGAACTTATGTATACTATATTGAGACTTGATGTTTTACTGTTTTGTGGATTGGTGTTTTGTGCTGTGTGTTTCCTATACTTCAGACTGTGATTTATTTTCATTACTACTAAGTTGGCGTACTCATCATTACTCCCCGCACATATGTGTGCAGATTCAGGTACTAGTGCGGAGCAGTAGCTATCTTCGTTGTTCGTTAGCCGCAGCTTTACGGGATTTTGAGGTAGCTGTCCAGTGTCCGCAACTTCTCCATTTCCCTTCCTTAATTAGTTTAGTATTTATTTCATAGAATTGTTTAAGACATTAGCAGAGTTAGTTTTATTTCTTAGATGCTCGTGACCATGTTGACTCCAGTCTTGGGAGGTTGTTTAGACTGTTAGATTATTGTTGGGGCGTAAAGACTTACAAAATTTATTTTATATTTTGTTGTTGTTATTATTGATATTTGAATTATTATAATGGAACAAACGAGTAGTTATGTGATGGTCGGCTAGCCTAGTTCCACGATAGACGCCATCACGACCTGTTAGGATTTGGGATCGTGACAATTTGACTATAAATCATATGATATTCTCTATTTTAGAGATTGCTACTATGTTTTGAGCTGAATGTCATGTTTGGGGCCTCGTGCCGAACTGTTTGGACCCTCAGGGGTATTTTTACTACTATTATCACACTGTCTTTGATAGAAAATATATTCTCATTCATGACTTATACATGTTTACTATTTATTCCCGTTTATCACTCTATTTTAAATAAATGAAAGATATTTTGGGCTGAGTCCCATTGATTTCTACTAAGATGCCTGAGTGGCTCATGAGGATGATGACTGAGTGAGGCCGAGGGCCGGATTGTGAGGATAGTTATGGATCGGGCTGCACACCGCAGCGAGATATGTATGGATCGGGCTGCACTCCGCAGCGAAATATGTTGGGTCGGGCTGCACGCCGTATCGATATAGAGCTTGGGCTGTAGGAGCCCCTCCGGAGTCTGTACACCCCCAGTGAGCGCAATCGACTATTTATGGATCGGGCTGCACGCCGCAACAGTTATTATATGGTACTTGTTGAGCCTGAGTGCTGAGTGTGAGTATTGACTGATGAGAGTTGAATCACGAGTGACTGAGAGGCTTGCCCGAGAGGCTTAAATTGTAACTGATACTGTGCCCGAGGGGCTTATTTTTATGAAACTACTATTTTCACTCTTCTTTACACCGAGCCTCTATTGATAATGTCGAACAAATATTTTATACGATATTTTAATGGAAAATTGGAGTTTTTATGAAATGTTCAGAATTTAAATTCCTGATTTGATTCATTGATTTCCATTGTTGTTTATGTTATGAAATTTACATGATTTTTAAATGCTCGTCACTGCACTCAAGTTTTTAGTTATGATGGTTACTTACTGAGTTGGCGTACTCACGTTACTCCCTCCACTTGTGCAGATTCATGTGCCAGAGCATCCGAGTGAGAGCTGATCTTTTCCTTCAGAGCATTTTTTGGAGTTGGCAAGGTAGATGTACGGCGTCTGCAGCCTTGCCTTTCTCCTTCCTATTTTGTCGTTACTTTCATTCTTAGACTTGTTGTACTAAGGAAACAATACCAGATCTTGTATTTCCTTTTAGATGCTCATGACTGATAACTCCGGGTTTTGGGGTAGAGTTGGAATGTTTTACCTATCTTTATTTTTTTTTGAAATGCTAAAATGGAAGTTTTGTGAAATACCGGAAAATATTGAATTAAATGAAAGATTCCTTATGTTATGCGTATTAAATTAGCTAGCCTAGTATCACGATAGGCGCCATCACGACCAGGATAGTTTTGGGGTCGTGACATCAACCTTACCAAAATCCAAACTACAAGTTGATAACAAAAGCACATGTCACCATGCAATAAATGCATCTATTAAAATCATATAATCGTAACTGGTCCACATAGCAGGTGACTAGGCCCATATATATATCACCTTTTATTCATTCCAGAAATCAAGGGATTCAATCCTAATTTTAACTGGTATATCATTAGAATAAACAACACAAGTGAGTTCTTGAAGAATCTTCTATTTCTTCAATATACGCCAATATAAATTCTCAATTAATATTTGCATCATAATTGAACCAGGATGGCTAACTGGTCATGCCAATTGATATTTATTTCAATAAATATCTAATTTACGGTTGCATGTGATTCTGTCATCATGCTTATATATTTGTAGTACAAATAGAAGAAAAGTCGGAGAACCTTCCATATTTACTCGATATGATTATATTAATGTGAAAATATTCAATCTTTTATTCATTTATAGTCTCAATATGCCAACCACTTTGGCTAATATATTTGAAACTCAAAATTTTTCTTTTGAGACTTACTACAATATCAATGTCAAGAGCAATTTCATTCATCCAGATCGTAACACATTAGTTCTTCCGGAGTTGTTACTTAATTTTGTACTACAAGATATTTTGTCACATCATCTATATGGTGAATGTATCTTTTACGGAGAAAATCATATCATAATAATTGTCATGGTCAAAATCATCATAAGCAAAATCATTTCTTGCTTTAATTTTACCTTTAATAATGGAAAATTAATTTTTTTGCGTACCATATATACGCGAACAATGAAATATTAATGTAAGCACATGGTAATATTTATTATCTTTCTTTCTCTCAAACCTCCCTTGAAAGTGAGTAACCATGCATAATCACATTCGTATGCATAATTTGTATCACATATATATTTTCATATTCACTTACATGAATGAGTCTGCATTTACAATGATTATCACAAGTCACATTTTCTAAGAATGGACTATAATCATGTGGACATGCCTCGTATTAACAGGCCACATTGATACATATTTTCTTCACCTTTGAAGGATTGTTTTGAGAACACTTATTTTTCTTCTTTTTACAATTACCATAATGATGATTATTATTGTCACGACCCAAAATCCTATGAAAGGTCGTGATGGCGTCGAACACCTCTGTTAAGCAAGCTAACACTAAAAGTTAATTAAATTTCTATTTTAGTATTTTGCAATCATTACTTTTCATTACATTATATAATAATCAATAAACTTTACTGAGTAAATAACGATGTCTTAAAAAATTCAATTAACAAATAAATTCCAAAGTCATCCCAGAACCTGGTGTCACAAGTGCATGAGCAATTTCTAGGAAAAAAATGTAATACAACAACTATCTGGAATACAAATTGACAGAAAAGGAAATAAAATACTCTGAAGGAGACTCTGCTGGCTGCGGGCCGTCTCGAGGGATGCAGCTCACCTAAGTCTCCGAATCAACCACACCGCTATGCCCACAAGGCCATAGTCCATACCTGTACTCGTACATCAAAATGTACAGAAAGTGTAGTATGAGTACGAAAATAACGCGTACCCAGTAAGTATCCGCCTGACCTCGAAGAAGTAGTGACGAGAGGTCGACTACGACACTTACTAGCGGTCTGATAATATCAGGTACAATAACGAAATGAATAAATATGAAATAGAGTAAATATATAAAACAAACAAGTATAAATTACACGGTACGATTCCCTCCTTACAATTCACTCAACTCTCAATTAGCGAATTCCTTCCGTAACCAAAACATATACATAGATACAAGGGGATTCATCAAAGAGGTTGTATACTTCAATTAAGGGGGAAAACCCTCATATACACAAGCTTCTAGCCAAATATTACGCAAGATTCAATGAGAGTAATATATATATAGAAAATGCCGAGGCGTACGGCCCGATCCAACATAAAAGTAAACTGTGCACTGCCGAAGGGTCGAACGACGCGAACATAGATGCATCTATTAACCTGCCGAGGAGAACAACCCGCTCCCATGAGAGTGTGGTACATAAAAATCTGCTGAGGCGAACGACCCTATCCCATAAGAGTGTGGTAGGAGGACTTACCCCGCTCACGAATCATACATGCGACGCGGTTACACATAGATTTTTCGAGTTATTAAAGTGTTCTTCCATTTCTTTTCAAAACATAAACTTTCAGTGAAAACTTTCAAGATTCCCATTTTTATAAAAAATTTCGATTCTTTTCAAAAATATTTAATAAGTATGCTCAATCCATCTTCTTCTCAAAGACAATAAACACAAATCAAATACAATAACAAAGCATGATGTAAGCCTAAAACTACCCGGACATAGTCATAACTAGTAGCTACGTACGAACTCTCGTCACCTCGTGCGTACGTAGCCCCCCACAAATAGTAGCACATAATTAATTATTTCACCTATGGGGACAATTCCCTCTTAAAGGTTAGAATGAGACTTACCTTGCACCGTAGGTCCATAGCCGGCTCCCAAGCCTTTCAAACAACTCGACCGATGGCCAACGCTCCAAAACTCACTTTCGCTTTATTAACATTCACAAGATTTTAATCCTCCTTCGACATCGCAACATTGAGTAAAATGCTCATACTCCACCAACAAATTGATATGTACAATTACAATCAAAATATGACTCAAAAATATTTATCAATATCCATTTATGGCTCACAAATTGGCTACAAACCTCCAGCTCAAATTATCTAATAGGTTCACTTACTAGCACATTCAACTCCACTCTTATCATTTAATACCCATTTGAAGTCATCAATGATACTACATTAATTCCCCAACACCGCAAAGTTACTATTCATCGTCTTTCTAAACCAACATTTCCAAAATATTCAATTTGGTGATTACTTAACTGAACACTTACAATTAAACTAGAAAATGATTCCATAGGTTCATTGCATCCTTTAGTTTTATTTCTAAAAATACTATTTATCTCTCATTCATTTTCTGAAGAACACTATTCATGCCATGAACTAGGGTTTATGAAATCAATTATCCAACCATAACAACTTGAAACAAATATTAAAATTACTCTCACAGACTCATAAGAAATGGGCTTGAAGCATTAGTGTTACCTTCCTGAAGTTTTTCCTTAAAAATTCAATGTTTGGGAAATTTGGTGTTCTTGAACAACTTGAAGGATTTCTAGGGATTTCAAAGATTGGATGATGTTAATACTAGTGTTAATATGATGTTATTAACTTAAAAGATCCAATAGAACTCACCTTGTATTGTTAAGTAATCCCCAAGGTCGAATCCACCATGAAAGAACCAATCCCTAGCTCAAGAAAATCCTCAAAAATAGGTGCTTCCCGTGACTGCCTTATACAGGCACAACTGCTTCATCGAATTGTACCTTGCGCTATGCATGTTGTACATTCTATTACAAGTTTTCCCCTGCTGCGCACCTTCTATTAAAACGCCCATAACTCCTTGTATAAATATCCAAATGACAAACAATTTGAAGATTTAGAAACTACACTCGAAGATCGTTCATTTGATATGTTTTACACCATATAGCTCATTATATATTCCGAGATATAAGCTTCTAAGGCGGCTCAACGCATCAGAAATTTCTGGCGAAACTGCTTCACCAACTATCATCAATCAATCATAACTTTCTGATCAAATGTCCAAATTATGAATGGTTTAACTTTTTGGAAACAAGAATCAAAGGACTACGACTTTCATGTTTTGATAATTTTCATATTCCCTTTATATTTTGATATATAAGCTTCCAAAATCAGCTCTGATATCGCACCAATTGCTGTCCAAAAACAGCTTTTGCAGCAGAAAATCAGCAGCTCCTTTGTCCGAAATCTATTCCGTTAACCTTCCGAAATCCACCCGAGGCCCTCGGGACCTTAACCAATTACACCATAATGTAACAAAATACAATACAAACTTAGTCGAGGCTTCAAACCACGTCAAACAATGCCAAAATTATGAATCGCGCATCAAATCGAATTGTGAGTTTCAAATTTTGCAACTTCTATATTTTGCACCGAAACGTATCAAATCAATCCGGAATGACTTTAAATTTTGCACGTGAGTCATAAATGGCATATTGGAGTTGTTCCAATTTTCAGATTTGGATTTCGACCCCGATATCAAAAAGTCAACTCTCGGTCAAACTTTTCAAAAATCTTCTATTTTTTCAACTTTCACCAAAATGCGCCGAATTGTCTTACGGACTTCCAATCCAAATTTGAACATGCGCGTAAGTCTGAAATCACCATACGAAACTATTGGAATCATCAAAAATCCATTCCTGGTCGTTTTCTCAAAATCAACCCTTAGTCAGATTCTTCCAACTTAAAGCTTCCGAAATGAGAATTCTCTTTCCAAATCTACTCCGAACTTCCCGAATTTCAATTCGACAATGCGTAGAAGTTATAATGCCTGAAGTCAAGCTGCTCATGGTCTCGAACCGCCAAAGAACGCGCTAGAGCTCAAAACGACCGGTCGGGTCGTTACATTCTCTCCCGCTTAAACATACGGTCGTCCTCGAACGTGCCAAGAACTGCTCCGGAGTTGTCCAAAATCACTGTTTAACACATCGTGCACCTGCCCGTGCTACCACAATCCAGTTGGGTACATTTGCTCGAACAATTTGAGGATTTCCCTTTTTACTTAGCCAAATAAGCCTTAGCGCCAAATTCCAACACTCGGAATTCTCTACCAGGCCTGTTTCTAACATACGAACACAATATCAATCACCACACGATGTACCAGAATATGTTTGCATGCCTTTGTTGAATTAGCACCATACACCGCATAATTCACCTAACCATAATAACATTCTCTGATCTTAATAGCCAAAATTCCACGAATCTGATGCTCCCAATGCATCTCATGACCTATATACATCTTGCCCTAGCTTTGACATGACCGCCATGACGAAAGAGATGTGTAGAATTTCATAACCAACTGCAGAGTCAACAAATCACTGAACTTCTCCTCTTGAATAGAATCATCACCTCATTATGAACCAAATAATGGTATTTGTTCTTTAATACACTTCATTTAATCTTATTGCACTGATCCTGGATCCAATAATCTTGTCTCACCCAGTATAAGCTGCCCAAGCAATAAGCCACCCCAGATAATGCCAAAATCTCATATGATGCCACAATGTGCCAATAGGCTACAAACTCGAATGTGATACATAAAGAAAATGAACTCTGGAAGGGACTACTCAACCCACACAACTAATATGAACTTTCCTCAGAAAATAGGAAGCAAAACACACGAAATAGATATAGGGGACTGTACTCAAAATCACACTGTTGCAGCGTGCAACCCGCTCCAAACAACATACCTGTGGCGACGTGCCACTCGACCCAAACAAAAAATCTATAAGGAAATACTTACCGAGCTAAAGTGCTCATAATCACAAAACATCCTAATGTCGGACATAAGCATGCCAAGCACATAATACCATCCATGGGGAGACAGATAGCGCCATACGCTACAAAACTCAAGCACAACTAAGGTGCGATCTGTGATCTGAATCTCGAGAGCCATCCTGCTCACATAACACTATCACTACACGGAACCTTAACACATATTAAATTTATCAAACTATTTCACAACTCACACCACACAATATAGCATTACATGAAATAGCCGACGACGAAATAACATCTAACATTCGAATACTCCTCCATAAGGAGTGCTATGCTGAAATGAACACATCAGACCTGACATAGAGGACACATTCATATTTAAATCCACTCACCGACCTCAAGCCGATTCTGATCGCACTTGTATTGGTAAAAAAGAGCTTCACACGTATGATAATTCTTGATGACTCCACCAGTTACGTGGATCAAGGAAAACATGACAGCTGGACATGATTCTATAAGGAGGTGGAAGGCAAAGAGTCACGACACAATATACCTACGGGGTAATAAACTATGGGAAACTCAACCTGATTGAGACAAGGAAGAGACACAGTCAGAATGAATCCGGACAGAGCTACGGGCAGATTCAGAGATCTTCAATTAATGATCCACACGTTACACAACCTTCACGCAACAATTACGGTTATTCTTTGTAACGTTACATTAATGTATTAATTAGTCATTAATGAGTTATCATTGCAAGAGGTAGACGTTATATTGAGGAATTCCCTATATAAGGGAATACAAGATAACTTGTAAGGGACATCCGAACTACGAAGATAATAAACTTTACTTTTCTATGCATCTTACTATTACTTATTTATTTACTCATTCGTAGTTATCATTATTTCTTGATTATCAGAAACCCGTGTTCATCCTAAAAACAACTTTAGTCAAGGGATCTAATTCTTTGGTTAAACAAATTGGTTCTGTTACCGGGAATCCGATAATCTTTGTTTACTTTTCAAACAATATCCTCTGAACTATGTCGAATTCCAATGACAATAACCAGCAAAGAAATGGGACACCATCACCTCTGGATCCCCAGGAGGTTCAAGGGAACAATACCAAGAAAGATCTAACAACAACAACAACAACGTTAATGATAATGATCAAACGGTAGAACAAGATCAAGTGAAGAAAATGATTGTAGAGTATGTGAGCCAGGATTTGCAAGAATTTGCAAGGGGATTACCGGCGGCATCACTGACACCACCTCCCAATAATACCATCATCGTGGAAAATCCCCAATCTGGGTTGGTAAACTCAGCAAGGGAAGACACTCCTAATGAATCTCTCGAAGCGAGACCAGGTATGACTAATAACTCTGAATTACAAAATTTATTACTAACCTTGCAGAAACAGGTGAAGGAACAAAATGATCGAATCAAGAAAATTCCTAGAGTACCACCTGTTATAAAAGACATTGATGATGATAGATATTCTCAACAACCTTGGAAACCAAGCGCAACACCCTTGCCTATACCTAAGAAGTTCAAAATGCCTGATGTCCCCAAGTATGATGGGACAACTGACCCACGCGACTGCTTTTACTACCGGAGTGAAAGGCAACAACTTAACAAAACAAGAGATTGAGTCGGTCCTAGTCAAAAAGTTTGGAGAAACACTTACCAAAGGATCACTAACCTGGTATTCTCTTCTCCCTGAAAACTCTATTGATTCTTTTGCAGAGCTTGCAGATTCTTTTATAAAAGCACACTCCGGTGCACAAAAAGTCGAGAAAAGAATGGAGGACATATTCAAAATAAAACAAGGAGACACAGAACTACTGCATGAATTTGTAAACAGGTTCCAGCGAGAAAGAATGTTACTACCACGGGTGCCTGATAATTGGGAATCCATGGCATTTGCAAGCAATCTAAATGACAAAAGCTCAGAAGCCACGAGAAGACTCAAGGAAAGCTTGAGAGAATTCCCAGCTACGACATGGAATGATGTTTATAACAGGTACAATACTAAACTTCGGATAGAAGAAGATACCATTGCTCGTTCAAATTATGAAGATCATACCAGATCCAGACGCTCCGAATCAGACAGGAGATCAGGTAAAAATAGGTATGATCCTTATATGGGACCCTCGGGACGTGAAACTCGTCCCAGGTTCGAAAACACTAGGTCAGAATATAGACTACCAAGCAGAGATGCGACCTCATCTTCATCTAGATCCAGAAAGGATCGAGATGAACGACCTAGAGGTAAGGCACGAATTGGGGATCACACCTTCAATGTAAGTACCCCTGAACTAGTTTCAATATTAAGAAATATGGGAGATAAGGTTTGATGGCCCAAAGAAATGTTGTCAAACCCAAATAAAAGGAACCTAGCTTTCTGGTGTGAATTTCATAATGATCATGGACACAGGACTGCAGATTGCAGATTTTTACAAGGTGAAATAGAGCAATTATGGAAACAGGGCTACTTAACAGAATTGTTTAGTGATAAAGGTAAGCAGGCATACATGAAGAATAGGCAGGAACCCCCGTCTCCAAAAAGAACTATCAACGTGATGCACGGAGGTGAAGAAGTAAACATAGTGGTTTGCAAAACAGCCACGAAGTTCACAATTACACACGGAAAGCGGTTTCGAGAAAACCCGGACGCAGACAATATAACCTTTGATGATGCATATTTCGGCGGAGTAATGCTCCCCCACAACGATGCTCTGGTAATATACTTACTCATTCATGACACTAACGTTAAAAGAGTGTTGATTGATCCAGGTAGTTTAGTCAACATCATTTTGTTAAGAGTCGTGGAAGAAATGCTCTTGGGAAATCAGGTGATCCCAAAGGCACGAGCCATATCAGGGTTCAACAACTCTACGGTTATAACCAAAGGAGAAATGGAACTTAGCACTTATGCTGAGGGAGTACTCAAAAACACCATATTACAAGTCATCGATACAGACATGGCTTATAATGTAATCATGGGAAGGCCATGGATCCACAACATGAAACCGGTACCATCTACATTACATCAGGTAATTAAATTCCATTCTGAATGGGGAATCCAACAGATTAGGGGTGATCAGCAAACCTCTAGAAATATAAACTATGTGGTACATTATAACAAAAAGTAGAGACAGAAGAATCAAAAGATAGAGAAATCTCCCATGTAGAAGCTGCCGACCAAACATGTATGGAAGCAATTATTACCCAAACAAGTACGGAAGAAACTATTGTTCGAACATGTACGGAAGAAGATAGTCACGAGAAGGTAAAACAAGTTACCACGAAAGATGAATCAAACCAAACGGATGTAGATTCAAGATCGGACGTCATTCAAAAACCAGAAGAAAACGAGCACATCAAAACAACAACGGAAGAGCTCGAAGCTACTCTATTGTTTGAACAAAAACCTGAACAGAAAGTGCATATAGGCACGAGGCTGCGCCCCAGTCGAAGAGGTAAGTTAATTAATTATTTAAAGGCTAACGCAGATTGCTTTGCGTGGTCCCATTCAGATATGACAGGTATCCCACCAGAAGTGATGACTCATAAACTAAATGAAGATCCATCCTTCGTACCTGTTAAGCAGAAGAAAAGAAAGCAAGGACCGTTCAAGAACCAAGTGATTGGCAAAGAGGTACAAAAACTCATGAAAATTGGTTACACTGTGGTAGTACCTAAAAAGAATGGTAAATGGAGAGTATGCATAGATTACACTGATTTAAATAAAGCATTCCCCCAGGATTTATTCCCATTACCACATATAGATCAAATGATTGGTGCCACTGCAGGTCATGAATTGTTAAGCTTTCTAGATGCGTATTCCAGTTACAATCAGATTAAAATGGACCCCTCAGACGAGGAAAAAACTTCCTTTATTACAAACAGGGAGACTTATTGTTACAAAGTCATGCCTTTTGGCTTGAAAGATGCCGGAGCCATGTACCAGAGGTTAGTAACCAAGATGTTCCAAGAACATCTAGGGAAGACGATGGAAGTTTACATCAATGACATGCTGGTAAAATCAACACATGCGGAAGACCATTTCCAACACCTCTCTATTACCTTTGAAATTTTACGCAGGTATAATATGAAACTGAATCTAGAAAAATGCGCTTTTGGCGTGGAATCAGGTAAAATTTTGGGTTTCCTTGTATCAAATAGAGGAATAGAGGTAAATCCTGCTCAAATTAAAGCTATAGAAGAAATACCTGATATACTTACGAACAAAAAAGAAGTTCAAAGACTAAGAGAAGAATTGCAGCCTTAGGAAGATTTATTTCCATGTCTTCGAAAAAAGTTTTAAATTCTTTTCAGTTCTCAAAAAGCAAAACCAGTTTGAATAGACTAAAGAATGTCAACAGGCTCCCAAGGATCTAAAGACTTATCTATCAAAACCCCCGTTGCTATCAAAGCCAAAGGAGGAGGAGAAGTTGTACGTCTACATTGCCGTCGCAGAAATTGGTGTAAGTGCAGTACTGGTAAGGGAAGATAAAGTTAAACAATCTCCTATTTATTATGTAAGCAAGACATTACTAGATGCTGGAACTAGATACCCACATCTGGTAAAATTAGCCTTAGCTCTAATCACAACATCTAGAAAGTTGAGGCCATATTTTCAATGTCATCCAATCACTGTTGTGACCTCTAATCCATTAAGAAATATATTGCATAAACAAGAAATATCAGGAAGATTAGCTAAGTGGGCCATATAATTGAGCGAGCATGGCATAATATATCAACCTAGGACTATGATAAAGTCTCAAATTTTAGATGATTTTGTCGCTGATTTTAATAATAGCATTGTCCCTGAAGTGGAAAAAGAGTTACAACTCTTTAACTGTGCTAATCTGGGTATGTGGACCATATTTACCGATGGTTCATCCAATGTAAAAGGTGCCGGCTTAGGCATAGTCTTAACATCACCCACGGGTGAAAATACACGACAAGCTATCAAATGTTATCCTATAACTAACAATGAAGCAAAGTATGAAGCTGTCATTGCAGGGATAGAACTGGCACGAGAACTCTCTATCGAGCAAATCGTAATCAAAAGCGACTCCCAGTTGGTAGTAAATCATATGCAGGGGACTTACATCGCTCGGGAGACTCGGATGCAATAATATCTAGAAAAGTCACGAGATCTCGTGAGACAATTCAAAACGTGGAAGGTTATACAAATACCTAGAGAGGAAAATGCAGAAGCGGACGCATTAGCTAACCTCGCAACAGTCACGGAAGTTACAAACAAAGATAATGCAATTGTCGTCCATCTATTTCATTCAGCAATAGACCAAGACAAAAATGAGGTAACTTTCAACAATTTAACCTGGGATTGGAGAAGCGAAATTTTAAATTTTTTGCAGAATGGCACCGTACCTGAAGACAAAAAAGCAGCTCAAGCACTTCACCGAAAAGTTGCCCGGTACTGCCTCATTCGCAACTCATTATATCGTAAGATGTTCGGAGGTCCCCTAGCAAAATGCCTCGGACCTAATCAAACGGAGTTCGTGATGAGAGAAGTCCTCGAAGGACACTGTGGAAATCACACAGGGGCGAGATCCTTGGTCAAAACCCTTATCAGAGCTGGGTACTATTGGCCTAAGATGGAAGAAGAGGCTGAGAGCTTCGTATCCAAATGCGATAAATGCCAACGATTTGCCAATAACATGCATCGACCGGCGGAACTATTGCACCCAATAATATCACCATGGCCATTCATGAAGTGGGGCATGGATATAGTGGGGCCGCTTCCCGCTAAAGGAAAGGTACGGTTCTTACTCGTGATAACCGACTATTTTACAAAATGGGTAGAGGCGGAAGCTTTCAAACAGGTGCGAGAAAAGGAAGTTAAAAGCTTCTTATGGCAAAACATAATATGCCGCTTTGGAATACCTAAGGAGATCGTGTGTGATAATGGCCCACAATTCATAGGCACGCAAATCACAGAATTCTTCGAAAGTTGGCAAATCAAACGGATTACTTCAATGCCGTATCACCCCATGGCTAATGGACAAGCTGAATCAACAAATAAAGTCATCATCAACAACCTAATAAAACGGCTAAAGAAAGCCAAGGGAAATTGGCCTGATGAGTTACCAGCGGTACTATGGGCCTACAGAACAACTTCAAAAATAGCCGCGGGAAAGACTCTGTCCGCACTTGTCTATGGCTCAGAAGCCTTAATACCTGTGGAGATTGGCGAACCAAGCATAAGGTTTACAACAACCACGGCGGATGCAAACAACGGAGAATTAAGAACCAATCTGGACCTACTCGAACAAAGAAGAGAAGTCGCACTAATACGGATGGCAACCCAAAAACAAATCATAGAGCGTTATTACAACCCTAAAGCTCACCTCAGATACTTCAAAAATTGGGGACTTCGTCCTCAAAAAAGTCTTTCAATCGACAAAAGAAGCTGGTAAGGGAAAATTAAGTCCAAATTGGGAAGGACCCTACAAAGTCCGATAGCTGGAAAGGGCGCCTATGAGCTGGAAGCTATGGATGGCAAGATCTTACCAACAAGCTGGAATGCCATCCATTTGAAGAAGTATTACTTCTAAGGAAAAGGAATTACCCCGGTCAGGTATCACACGTTTGATTTTCTTCTTGTACAGTTAAAATTTTACTAACCATTTTAGATGATAGGCATAAAGCTAACCCATCATCAGATGTGATATTAGACCTGCAAAGAAGCGAGGAAGTAACTGAATTCCCGGTCTAGGGTTACACTTTCTGATGGACGTTTTAAAGGGTTAAGCAGTCATCGTCTAATAACTATATACCTTCGAGTCCCGTATGTTTTTCCTTTTCAGGAAAAAAACCACGAGGAAGGAATAGTCAAGCGCTCGAGATTTCATCCTTCAAAGCTCAAACACTTGGAGGACTATACAGTATGGAAGGCAAAGACGAAGCAAAAAAGACTATCAAAAAGTCAAAGCTCGAGCCTGAAGATCCATCTACCCAACAAGTCAAGTGATACGAGCAGAATCTAATGAGCCAAAGACTTTAAACACAAAGCCTGATCTATAAAACCTTAGAACATGTTCATAAATGTATTTTCAGGTTAAAAGGCAAAATATTAGCTACGAGGAAGGAATGCACATCTTTGTACTTATTCAAAAAGAAAACTGTTGTAACCAAAAACAGTTGTGGATAAAAGATCATCATCTTTTTACTCATTCAAAAAACTGTTGTAACTAAAAACAATTATGAAATCTTTGTATAGAAAATTGTTATCAAATAAAACAGTTACGGATGAAAGATCAAAATTCTTGTACTTATTTGAAAAACTGTTATCGAATAAAACAATTACGGATAAAAAAGCATCTCCCTCGTGATTATTGAAAACTGTTATCAATGAACACAGTTACGGGTAAAAACCCCTACCTTTATAAAAATTGTTACGAACGAAAAATAGTTATTCTCTTGTATTAACTTGAAAAAACTGTTACATAAGAAAAACACTGACGAAATACAAGTGTGTATCAAACCTGTTCAAAGAAAACAGTTGCAACATGGGTTTTAGACGACAATCAAATACATGTAAAATGTTGTGAAAGTTCAAACAAAAACTTTCTTCAAAAACGTTCTTAAACATGTGAAAAATTTGTATCTATCTATTGCATTATTACACCATTATGAAGTTGAGACGTCTTCTTCATTAAGTGTCGATCAAAAAGAAAAGGGCCCTCTTTCAAAATTGTACCTATTACGAAACGGTGCAGATAATATAAAGCATTTTAATGCAAAAATCAGAGGTAAAATTAAACCTCGAAAATAAAGCATGCAAAAGACTTAAAAGAGTGAAACAGAAACTCAATGGAAAACAAAAGTCATACTTGCATATATATATATATTAAAAATCAACTTATACTTAGCCGTATATAATGTTTATACATTATGGTGCCCTAAGTTGTCAGTTGGGGACTTTAAGAGATCCAAACTTACCCCCGATGGGAATGGGGGTAACCACCAATTGGGACAAAGAAAGAAAAAAAAGGAACCAACTTCTCAAACTTCATCAGGAAGGGGGTTGACTTCTTCACTGGCGGAGGGAGCAGGAGCAACTTGGGACGAGGAGACTTGAACAACATGAGCCTCACCTTCAGGTGAAGAGAGATTCTGACCTTTTTGAGCCTTCTCCATGGCTTCCTTGGTTTTAGCAATTTTAGTATTAAGGTCGAAATCCTCTCGACTCATTTCAGTCAATGTGTCGAGGCGATAATTCATGTACGCCCAACTAACATCGACAACTGCCGCATATTCAAGAGCTTCGTAACCCTTCTCCCATATCATAACTTCAGCTCTCAGCCCTTGCCTCTCAGCCTCAACAGCATCTTTGGCGGCCCTTAAGGTGCGATAGACCTCTCCAGGAATCGAATTTTATCTAAGGAATTGCGGAGATCCTCCTGGGTCTGAGTGAATGACTGCACCAGCTCGCCTGAATACTCCTCCTTTTGGTCCAATAAGGCCTTCAAGCCCCTAACTTCTTCTGAGGCACGAGACAACTGCTCAGTAAATGAGGACTCAAGGATGCTCTTATCTTTGCCCGCTTGATTAGAAGAAGCCTTCTCCACTGCCAACTCCGCCGCCATGACTCTCACATGTTTCTCCAAGGTACATTTTTCTTCTTCTAAGGCCTCCATGTCGAGCCTTAAGCTTTCATATTTTCCCTTCCAGTTATTTGCTTCAGCATGCCACTCTTTCATTTCTTGCTCCGTGTTAGAAATCCTCCTCATAAGCCCCGTGCCTATAAAATTTATCTACAAAAAGATAACCAATTAGATACGGTAAATACATGTATAAGGATGAAATGCAAGAAAATGCACTCTACCTTTAAAGAAGTATGCACGGCCTCATTAGCCCATGTAAGGGAACTATGGCTATCTAGCTTGGCTCTCTCTGTCGGGCCTATCAAGGGTTTCAGCCACACATCAGGCTAACCAGACTTTTTAAAGAGACTCCAATCAGCCGGAACCTCTATCAACACCTGCCTCATCTCCCTGCTGGAAGACCCTACTTCTCTAACAGAAGTCACGGAAGCAGGCATAGATGTAGGAGCCACGGACAAAGAAGGAGCCGAAAAAGCCACGGGAGCAAGAGCAACGGTAGGAGCAGGAATAGTCATGGAAGCAGGAGAAATAACTGGAGCAGTAGAGGGGAGTTCACTAAAAGAAGGAGGAAAAACAGCCAAGGGAACTTCATCACCTACGGGACTAAAGCCTTCACGGAACAAATGATCAACAGAATCACGCACGGGAGATGGGGTAGTATCCTTAGAGGCAGAAAGTCCAATTTCAGGCACGGAAGGCGCAACCACAGGTTTAGAATCTTCGTCCAAGATCACCTTCCTTCTGTGTGACCTATGGACCAAAGTGCCCTCCTCCTCCTCTTCTTCTTCTGAGTTCCTAGACCCACCAACCTTTCTCATCGAAGAAGAAGAGCCTGAAATAATTTCCTGGGCCTAAGACATGGACAATTTGGTAACGGATGCAGCAGACGCCCCACGAGTTGGAAACCCTATCAAAAGAAAAAGGGTAAAACAACAAAAAGACTCAAGCAAGGAAAGAAGCGGAAACAAAAGCTTCACTTACCGTGAGTTTTCACTTTCCAACCGTACTTCCCGGAGAAGTACTTCCAAGACCTTTGTTCCAACGGAGCAATTGACAAAAGCTTTTCTACCCAACCACGGATACCAGACACATTCTCGACAGTACCCATGATTGCTGAAAAAAGAAGAAACATCTACAGTGTTAATAAAACATTTAAAGCAAAAAAACAAGGAATGTGAGCTAAAATGTACTCACGTGCACGATTCCACTTCTCGGGGAAGGGAAGATTTTCTTCACCTACTAAACCAACAGTAGGCACAACAACGTACCGAAGGTACCAATCTCTATCCTTATCATCATCAGGGGTCACCAACACTCTTTTACTCCTGGAAGCCAGAGTAAAAATACCTTGACGAAACAACGCCGAGGAATAAAGGTGAATAAGATGATTAAAGGTGAAAGGGACCTAAGCTAAAGTAGCTAAACATCTGAGACATGCAACAACTCGCCATACAATAGGACGACTTGTCCCAAGCAAATTTCAAAAAAACAACAAAACTCAATGATGACTGGATCAATGGGAGGTCTAAACCCTAAGGTAAAAGGGTAGGTATAAACAAAAGAATACCCCGCCTTGTAAGACGTTATTCTTTGGTTGCCATTCAGAATGATGATAGGAAAATCGGACTCCCAAAAACAGTCCCTGCGAACAAGAAGAATTAAAACTTCGGTGATCAGGGTAGGTTACCTATCAACACTATCAAGGGATGACAACTGATCTGTAAGGACCTGATTATCCCTAGCGAAGGTAAACTCAGCAGGAATGAGTTATCATTGCAAGAGGTAGACATTATATTGAGGAATTCCCTATATAAGGGAATAGAAGATAACTTGTAAGGGACATCCGAACTACGAAGATAATACACTTTACTTTTCTGTGCATCTTACTATTACTTATTTACTTACTCATTCGTAATTATCATTATTTCTTGATTATCAGAAACCCGTGTTCATCCTAAAAACAGCTTTAGTCAAGGGATCTAATTATTTGGTTAAACAGCACTGTATTGGGCTAATAACCTTTCATGGGTCCATAATAACCCCCCTCTTTCCATAGCACACAAGGGCACCCATCATAACCGGAGTAAACCTCCACAGTCCACACCCCAATAAACCGAGTGCCATTCAGGCATAAATTCTCAAATTAACAATATCACCACAATCTTTACACTTGGTTTCAAATCTTCTATCAACTAAGTGACTACCTGTCACACTTATACAATCTTCTCGCGGTCACGCTCCCACGACCTTCCACACATGGTAACAAGTCTTCACATCCATACCACCGGCTGCACTGACACTGTAAAGAAAATCAAGAAGCCGCAAGTCAGAACACAAAGCCCCTTACACATGACACCGATCTCAGGTGACGCCAAAGACAATACCAGCTTACTCCAACATCTGAATCCTTTCCTACTCATCCGAGCTCGTGACATTCTTGTTAACCCCAAACTTCAACCTTGATCCTCAACTTTCAAATTTCATGATGCTCACTGCACCTAACCTACAAATGCGCGAGAGCCCAAGAATTTCATCTTAATTTCTGGACTACCGATAGGGTAAACACTCATCATATAGAAACATTTTACTTAACTCATATCAAGAGAACCATTGCAACACTTGACTGAATTCTCATACCCGTAGAAAATACCAATCTCAAGTAGTGATCTAACCCACCATAACTCTTCCGAGATCCATTTGCACATAGCAGGCCATAATACTCGAATGTCTCCAAATAAAATCAATTACGGCAGTTGTCAAGCCTCGCACACACCACCACAATTCATATGTATAACTTAACACGCTGAAGGAACTGGTCACTACCACCATCATGATAATTCACCGGTTGCTAACTGGTACACTCATTCTGATACTTCCTCTATGAGTCTGAAGTTATTTTCTTCTATTTTCTCCAATGCTACACCGCAGACCGAAGATAGCATAGGACATTCCAAGCCCCTTTTTCATAATCCACTCCAGAAGATCGATACTTAACCATAACACGGACTCAAAATCCTTCTGTTAGCACTTAATGAACACTCTGAATCTCTAGCAACAACCATATATTTGACCTCTTACTGGATAGTCAGTCAAATCCTTCGCAAAAGAATTTCCAACCACACGACTGCTGACCTTCTCACAAGAGATAACCCCTAGTGAAAATTACATGCCGACATCTTCCAACGTCGGTGCATGGGGTACAATCACTACGACATCAATGACCCATCCTGAGCCCGTTTTCATTCACCAATTGTACTAGTACGTTC
This sequence comes from Nicotiana paniculata, assembly GCA_005239505.1. Lineage (NCBI taxonomy): Eukaryota > Viridiplantae > Streptophyta > Magnoliopsida > Solanales > Solanaceae > Nicotiana > Nicotiana paniculata. The sequence goes on along the minus strand of ML340784.1, from coordinate 35,490 downwards.
ACTCTTTATGCACATCAATTAAATGTGCGACAATAACTTCCAATTAAAAGTTATATTGCATCCTTCTTCATATCAAGAAGCTCATTTCTCTTGCATCCAATCTCACGCCGTATAATAGCCAATATTTCAAATTAAGCAGTGGACCCAATCACCGTCCACTAAAATTCCCAAATCACTCTAAGCTTTTCCTCAAGATGTGCAACTATCGTACCACAGAACCCATACGCTACACTGCCACTCTCCCTCTTTGGTCAAACTCACTCTTTTAAGCAATTACTCGACTTTCGCTTCTTACACCTGGCCTTCTAGAAATTTAACCACCGCCTGACACTTACCACATGTCCCTCATCATCCTTTGCTGCCCAGCTGTTTCCTTGGATTAATATCTATATCTATAGCACTTGAACCGATAGATTGCTACTAATTTCAACCCCTTCAGAAGATATCCTTCTCGAGCCGTCAGCATTAGAAATACCCAGTCAATCTTGGACCACCGCACCCCGCGATCTCTGACACCCATTTCTCCAATACTATCTCACATTATCCTGCCCTAAAGGCGAATTGTAGAAGACCATAACACCGGAAAACTTAACATATTCAATCGAGGACGACGACACCACATCGCAGATAGAAATTCCACCACACTTGAAAACAACCAGTCTCGTTACTCTATCAACCCAAACTTGAACATTTATAGTCCGATTGCCTTTCCTCCGCCGTAAATGAAATACCTAATCTCTGAATAGTGATCTGAGTAAAACTCCTTTCAAGTTATTCACTACCCAGACAAATGGGCAAGCATCCCACATCACATCAATTACTGCGCGAAAACCATTCATGAGCATCATAACAATCTGCGCATAGCCTCAAAGCTCTCAGAAGTGCAGCTACCGAGCTGAAATAACATAATATCCTTCCGCAAGGCGACTCAATAGCCCCAAAAAACTATGCAGGGAGGAACATCCCGCACCATTTCTGAAGTACCATTACAACTCCTCAACTCCCAATTTATGGCCAGCGCTTCACATCGCATAAGATTGAATGGAAAGAAAATAAAGGAATAAGCATCAAAGGAATCAAACCGCACGATGAGGAATCAAGAAGGGAAGTGCCCCTAACAGACCTGTAGTCTCTCGAAGATAAGTACAGACGTATCCATACCGATCCCCAAGACTCTAATAGACTTGCTCATGACTCGTGAGACCTAAGGGAACCTAGCGCTCTGATACCATGTTGTCATGACCTAAAATCCTATAAAAGGTCATGATGGCGCCAGACACCTCTGTCAGGCAAGCCAACACTAAAAGTTAATTAAATTTTTATTTTAGTATTTTGAAATCATTACTTTTCATACAGTATATAATAAACAATAAAATTTACTGAGTAAATAACGATGTCTTAACAAATTCAATTAACAAATAAATCCAAATTCATCAAAGAACCCAGTGTCACAAGTTCATGAGCAATTTCTAGGAAACAAATGTAATACAATAACTGTCCAAAATACAAATTGGACAAAAAAAATACAATACTCTGAAGGAGACTCTGCTGGCTGGGGGCCGTCTCGAGGGATGCAGCTCACCTAATTCTCTGAATCAACCACACCGCTATGCTCACAAGGCCATAGTCCATACCTGTACTTGTACATCAAAACGTACAAAAAGTGTAGTATGAGAACGAAAACAGCGTGTACCCTGTAAGTATCCCGCCTAACCTCGAAGAAGTAGTGACGAAAGGTCTACTACGACACTTACTAACGGTCCAATAATATTAGGTATAGTAACGAAATGAATAAATATGAAACAAAGTAAATATATAAAACAAACAAGTATAAATTACACGGTACGATTCCCTCCTTATAATTCACTCAGCTCTCAATTAGCGAATTCCTTCCGTAACCAAAACATATACATAGATACAAGGGGTTTCATCAAAGAGGTTGTTATACTTCAATTAAGGGGGAAAACCCTCAGATACACTAGCTTCTAGCAAAATATTACGCAAGATTCAATGAGGATAGTGTATATATATATATATATATATAGAAAATGCCGAGGTGTACGGACCGATCCAACATAAAAGTAAACTGTGCACCGCCGAAGGGTCGAACGACGCGAACCATAGATGAATCTATTAACCTACCGAGGCGAACGGCCCGCTCCCATGAGGGTGTGGTACATAAATTCTGCTGAAGTGAATGACCCGATCCCATAAGAGTGTGGTAGGAGGACTTACCCCGCTCGCGAATCATACATGCGATGCAGTTACACATAGATTTCTCGAGTTATTAGAGTATTCTTCCATTTCTTTTAAAAAATATGAACTTTCAATGAAAACATTCAAGATTCCCATTTTTAAAAACATTTTCGATTCCTTTCAAAAATATTTAATAAGTATGCTCAATCCAGCTTCTTCTCAAAGAAAACAATAAACACAAATCAAATATAATAACAATAAAGCATGATGTAAGCCTAAAACTACCCGGACATTTTCACGACCCGAAATCCCACCTTCAGGACGTGACGGCGCCTAACGTTGAACCCGCTATACAAGCCAATGTTTCGAATAAATAAACTCATTAACAGTTAAAAGGAACAAGATAACTGAAGCAACTGTTTAACAATATGAAAGTTAACTAAATGCAGAACCATATAACAGGCTTCGAATATGAAACCCGTAAATATAACCCAGAACTGGTGTCACTAACTCACGAACTGTCTATGAGATTACTAAATACAATGGTCTGAAAAAGAAATACATATAACTATCTTTGAACTATAAAAATAAGACAGAACTGAAGGAGAGGGATAAAAGGTGACGCCAAGGCCCACGAACGTCTACGGGTCTACCTTGATGTCTCCTGAATGGACTGAAGGATACTCTCTCCGTCACTGTCCACCGGGTCCGACTGCGTAATCTGCACAACATAAAGAAGTGCAGGTGTAGCATCAGTACAACCAACCCCATGTACTGAGTAAGTGCCGAGCCTAACCTCGGCGAAGTAGTGACGAGGCTAGGACCGACAACAATATATACCTGTGCAATTCTATAATATAACAGGGAAATATCGACGGAAATAAACAAGTAAATACAGATACGGGGAAGACATGCTGGGGATAAAAAAGACAACAAATTCCAACACAGTAGAACAGGGTAATAACTGAAATGTAAAAGTAAAAACAGGAATTTAACATCTCAGAATAGGTAAATGAACAACAAAAGGCACGACATGTCCCCTCGTGCATAATCTCACAATCACTCGGCACGGAATGTCCCCTCGTGCATAAATAATAAAATCACCCGACACGGAATGGCCCCTCGTGTATAACCTCACAGTCGCTCGGCACGGTACGTCCCCTCGTGCATAAATAGTAATCACTCGGCACGGAATGTCCCCTCGTGCATAACGTAATAAAAAGGCAACAACTTGATATGAAAATAGACAATAAGAAAGCTCAATTGTAAAGCAAAAATCAATAAAATTCTATCGTCCCGGCAAGGGAAGTCAACTATAACCACTCTCACTCAGAGGTATAATTTCAACAGTAAAACCCTCAACTGAACAATTAATCAATAACTACCCACCTCACGAAACAACATCAATGTATCCCTTCGACCTCATCAATTATTCATAACACAAAGAATATCAAGAACACGATAATTTAATTATCACATTTTGACTCACGGGAATGCTTGACCGCAACACATAGGTAATCGTCACCTTACCTATATGTTGGACATGATATACACATAGCAAATAAGACTCCATACCTATTCCTCCTAGCTAAGGTTAGGCCAAACACTTACATCGGCTCCAAAAATGTAAATCACGCCTCAAGCACCGCTTTCCCTCTCGAATCCAACTCCGAAATGATAGTATCTAGACATAATTAACTTTATAACATCAATAATTACTCAACCCAATTCCAAAGCCTAATTATACATTTCCCATCATTCTTCCAAAAATATCAAAATTCGACCCCGGGCCCGCTTGATCCAAACACGAGGTTCAGACCAAAACCCGATCCCCATTCCCCCACGAACCCGAATATACAATTTATTTTGAAATCCGACCCCAAAATGAGGTTGAATTCCCAAAAATTTCATAAACCCTAACTCTACCCAAAAACCCCTAATTTCTACCTTTGATTCATGTTTTTAGGCCTAGAATCTAATGATTGATGAAGAAAATGGAAGAAAATACAGTTAAGTTTACTTACCTATGAAGCTATGGAGGAATAGCTCTTCAAAAATTGCCTAGGTGGGCTGGGGAAGAAGAAATTTCAGAAGAAATGGGTTTAATCCCGTAATGGTTCTGTTTTTGGCTTTTAAAATCACCGGGCAAAATTACCCTTCGCGTTCGCGGGCCCATGGCCGCGTTCGCGAGGGTTGACCTGATAAAGCTATGTGATCGGGTCACCATGGCCGCGTTCGTGGAGGCTTGACCTCCCAGGCTTATGCATTCGCGAAGAGCTCCGACTACCTGACCCCAGACCCCCTCCCCCTCCCCCTTCTATTACACTACGCGTTCGCGAGAGGGGCGTCGCGTTCACGTAGAGCAGTACCCCCAAAGCTCCGTGTTCGCGACCAGATCCCTGCGTTCGCGTAGGTTTAAACCTCACCCAGCCCAAATTCTCATCGTGATCACACTGAGTGGACCGCGATCGCAAAGGTCTGATGACCTGGGCACCAGAAACAGCTATTTACACCAGAGTTTTCCTATGTTTTTGCACCCCGACGCCTACCCGAAACTCACCCGAGCCCTCGGGGCTCAAAACCAAATATACCCACACCCTCATAAACATCCTACAGACTTATTCAAGTAATAAAACAACCAAAATAACATCAAAATCAATGAATTAAACTCTAAAATCCATACAATTTCCTCAAAACTTCATAAAGTTCAAATTTTCCATTTTCAATCCGAAACATGTCAAATCATGTCCGTTTCTTACCAAATTTTACAGACAACACATAATAACCATATTAAACCTGTTCCGGGCTCCGAAACCAAGATACGGGCCCGGTAACACCGGTTTCACATCAAAGTTCATTTTCAAACGTCTTTATTATTTTCAGAAAATAATTTTCTTTAAAAATTTATTTCTCGGACTTGGGACCTAGAAATTCGATTCCGGGCATACTCCCAAGTCCCATATTTTCCTACGGACCCTCCGGGACCGTCAAATCACGGGTCTGGGTCCGTTTACCAAAAATGTTGGCCAAAGTCAACTTTATTCAATTTAATTATATAATTTCAACTTATTATCAAATTTTCCCACATAAGGCTTCCCGGCTACACGCCCGGGCTGCACACGCACATTGAGGTGAGATTAATGGAGGCTTTCGGGGACTCGGAACACAGTTTTTTTTAAATTCACACAGGATGCCCCTTTGGGTCATCACAATCTCCACCTCTAAAACAAATGTTCGTTCTCGAACGAACATAGAAAGGTACCTGAATCGGGAAAAAGGTGGGGATAACGGATCCGCATATCGGACTCAGACTCCCAGGTAGCTGCCTCAACAGGCTGACCTCTCCACTGAACACGAATCAAAGGATAACTCTTCGATATCAACTAACGAACCTGCCGAGCTAATATGGCTATCGGCTCCTCCTCATAAGTCAAATCCTTGTCCAACTGGACACCGCTGAAGTCAAGAACATGAGATGGATCCGCAATATACCTCCGGAGCATAGATACATGAAACACTGGATGCACGACTTATAAACTCGGTGGCAAGGCAATTCTGTAGGCCACCTCAGCTACCTTGTCCAAAATCTCAAATGGGCCAATGCACCTAGGGCTCAACTTTCCCTTCTTCCCGAACCTCATCACGCCCTTCATATGCGAGACTCGAAGAAATACCCGGTCTCCTATCATGAAAGCCAAATCTCGAACTCTGCAATTCGCATAACTCTTTTGCCTGGACTGAGTTGTACGAAGTCTATCCTGAATGATCTTCACCTTGTCCAAGGCATCCTGGACTAACTCAGAACCCAAAAATCTAGCCTCTCCCGGCTCAAACCACCCGACTGGAGACCGACACCGCCTACTATTCAATGCCTCATGCGGAGCCATCTGAATACTCGACTGATAGTTGTTATTGTAGGCAAACTCAGCTAAAGACAAGAACTGGTCCCATGAACCACCAAAGTCAATGGCACAAGCCCGCAACATATCCTCCAAAATCTGAATAGTACGCTCGGACTGCCCGTCCGTCTGAGGATGAAATGTTGTGCTCAACTCAATATGTTTGCCCAACTCTCGCTGAAATACTCTCCAGAAATGGGAGGTAAACTGAGTACCTCGGTCTGATATAATGGATATGGGCACACCATGCAATCGAACAATCTCTCTCATATAGATCTTTGCCAACTTCTCTGCTGCATATGAAACCGACACAGGAATGAAATGCGCTGACTTGGTCAGCCTATCCACAACAACACACACCGCATCAAACATCCTCTGAGTCCAACTACAAAATCCATCATGATACACTGCCACTTCCACTCGAGAAGCTGAATCTGCTGCATCAAACCACCAGGTCTCAGCTGCTCGTACTTAACTTGCTGACAGTTCAAGCACCGAGCTACACAAGCTACAATATCCTTATTCATCCTACGCCACCAATAATGTTGGCGCAAGTCCTGGTACATATTTGCGGCGCCTGGATGAATGGAATACCGGGAACTATGGGCCTCCTGGAGTATCAACTCATGAATACCATCGACATCAGGTACACAAATACGACCCTGCATCCTCAGAACTCCCTCATCATCAACCGTAACCTACTTGGCATCTCCGTGCCTGACCCTATCTCTAAGGACACATAAATGACGATCATCATACTACATGGCCCGAATACGATCATACAATGAAGAACGGGCCACGGTATGGGACAAAATACTGCTAGTCTCAGAAACCTCCAATATCACAAATTGGTTGGCTAAAGCAAGAGGTCGCTCTCCTACTGATAAGTAAGCAAGATTACCCATACTGGCTGACTTCCAGCTCAAAGCATCGACCACCACATTGGACTTCTTCGGATAATAAAGAATAGTAATATCATAGTCCTTCAGCAACTCTAACCACCTCCTCTGCCTCATGTTCAACTCTTTTTGCTTGAACAGATACTGCAAACTCTTGTGATCAGTGAACACCTCACATGGTACACCATACAAATAATGCCTCCAAATCTTCAAGGCATGAACAATCACTGCTAACTCCAATTCATGAACTGGATAATTCTTCTCGTGAATCTTCAACTGACGAGAAGCATAGGCTATGACCTTGCCATCCTGCATCAACACTACACCAAGCCCAACCCGTGAAGCATCACAATACACGGTATACGGTCTTGAACCTGTGGGAAAAACTTACACCAGTGACGTGGTCAAGGCTGTCTTGAGCTTCTGAAAGCTCGCCTCACACTCATCCAACCACCTGAAGTGGGCACCCTTCTGAGTCAACTTGGTCATCGGGGCTGCGATAGATGAAAAACCCTCCACAAATTGGCCATAATAACCTGCTATGCCCAAGAAAATCCGAATCTTTGTGGCTAAACTGGGCCTAGGCCAATCTCTAACTACTGAAATCATCTTGGGATCCACCTGAATACCCTCTGCCGACACCACGTGGCCCAGAAATGCCACAGAACTCACACTTAGAAAACTTGGCGTACAACTGCCTATCCCTCAGAGTCTGGAGGAAAACTTGAAGATGCTGCTCATGCTCCTCTCGGCTACGGGAGTAAATCAAGATATCATCAATAAACACAATCACAAACGAGTCCAAATAAGGCCTGAATACCCGGTTTATCAACTCCATAAAAGCAACGGGGGCATTTGTCAACCCGAATGACATCACCAAGAACTCATAATGCTCATAATGAGTGCGAAAGGCCGTCTTAGGAACATCAAACGTCCTAATCCCCAGCTGATGGTAACCAGATCTCACGTCTATCTTGGAAAACGCTATAGCACCCTGAAGCTGGTCAAATAGATCATCAATCCTCGGAAAAGGATACTTATTCTTAATAGTAACCATATTCAACTGTCGGTAGTCAATAAACATCCTCATTGAGCCATTTTTTTTCTTAACAAACAACACTGGAGCACCCAAAGGGGAAACACTAGGCCTAATGAAGCCTTTATCCAAAAAATCCTGCAACTGCTCCTTTAATTCCTTTAACTCTGGCGGAGCCATACGGTACGGCGGAGTAGAAATAGGCTGAGTGCCCGGAGCTACCTCAATACAAAAATCGATATCCTTCTCGGGTGGCATGCCCGGCAGGTCAGTAGGGAATACCTCTGGGAACTCACGAACCACTGGCACGGACTCCATAGAAGGAGGCACTAGAATCACGAACATAGGACAAATAGGCCAAACAACCCTTCTCGACCATACGCCGAGCCTTCATATAAGAAATAACTCTACCAGAAGAATGACTAGGAGTCCCTCTCCACTCTAAACAAGGTACTCCTGGCAGGGCTAAGGTCACTGTCTTGGCATGACAGTCCAGAATAGCATGATAAGGAGATAGCCAATCCATCCCGAATATGACGTCAAAATCAACCATATATAGAAGCAAAAGATCAACCTGAGTCTCCACACCACCAATAACTACTAAGAAAGAATGGTAGACTCGATCTACCACTGTTGAATCACCCACCGGGGTAAACACATATACATCAGCACTCAAGGAATCACGGGGCATGCTCAAATAAGGGGCAACGTATGAAGATACATAAGAGAAAGTAAAACCCGGATCAAATAAAATCGAAGCATCTCGGCTTCAAACTGAAATAATACCTGTAATGACAGCATCAGAAACCTCAGCCTCGGTCCTGGCAAGAATAGCATAACAGCGGCGTGGAGCCCCTTCAACCTGAACATCTCTAGGTCGACCTACTACGGGCTGACCCCTACCTCTCGTGGCATGTCCTCCACCTCTACCACCTTGACCACCACCCCTAGCTGGCTGAGGGGGTGGGGGTTCACCAGATGCGGAAACCATGGCACGAGAACCCTGATACTGCAAACCACTAAAACCTCAGGGGAAAAACCTGGAGATGTGCCCCGTACCACCACATGTGAAGCAAGACCTCAGCAGCTGAGTATACTGACCCTAGAAATGTCCTTGACGACCAGAATGACCACCTTGAAAGCTCTGAATCGTCGGTGCACTGATGGGAGCTGATGGTGCACTGCGGGATACCTGGAGTTCTGACTGAAAAGGTCTAGGGGGATGGCCCCTACCAAAAGAATCTCTGCCTCTAGATGAGGCACCACTAAACCTGTCGAAATGTCGAGGTCTCTTGTCAGACCCATGACCATCACCCTGGGATAATACCATCTCGATGCGTCTGGCCACATCGACTGCATCCTGAAAGGAGATATCAGTACTCGTCTCCCTGACCATCTGAAGTCTGATAGGCTGAGCCAAACCCTCAATAAATCTCTAAACCCTCTCCGGATCAGTGGGGAGTATCATAAGAGCATGTCGGTCCAAAGTGATAAACCTAGTCTCATACTGAGTGACTGACATAGAGCCATACTGGAGACGCTCAAACTGCCTCCGAAGATCCTCTCACTGAGTAACTAGAAGAAACTTCCCCAAGAATAGCTCGGAGAACTGAGCCCAAGTCAAAGGTGCAGACCCAACCAGTCTGGTCAAGCAGTAATATCTCCACCAAGTCTTGGCGGAGCCAGAAAGACGAAATGTAGCAAAGTCAACTCCATTGGACTCCACTATGCCCATGTTCCGAAGAACCTCATAACAACTGTCCAAATAGTCCTGGGGGTCCTCTGATGGTGCACCAGTGAAAGTAGCCGTGAAAAACTTGGTGAACCTATCCAACCTCCATAGAGCATCTGCTGACATGGATGCTCCCTCAACTGTCGGTGCCACAATACCCGGCTGAGCTACTCCGGCTGTCTGAGGTGCCGGAGTCTGGAACTGAGAATCTATCTGCTCTGGAGTACGAGTAGCAGGAGTATGGGTCCCTCCCCCAGCCTAAGAGACGACTGGTGTAGTAGGAAGAAGACTGGCATGAGCCACACTCTCCATCAGTCCCACTAGGCGGACAAGAGCGTCCTGAAGTACCGGGGTGGCAATGAACCCCTCTGGGACCTGATCTGGTCCCACTGGAACTACCTAAGCTGGGATCTCCTCGTCAAACTTGACCTGAGGATCCTCCACTAAGGCTGCTGCTCTGGACTGAGCCCTGCCCCGACCTCGACCTCTAGCAAGGCCTCGACCTCGACCTCAACCTCTTGTAGGAGCTGGGACAGGAGTATCGGGCTGTTGATCGGAACCTGGGGAAGCACGCGTCCTCGCCATCTGCGAGAGAGTAGAATAGAAACTCAATTAGTATTTTGAATACATTTCGCACGACAGATAAGAAGAAATGTGAAGTTATTCCTAACTCTGCAGCCTCTGGGGGATAAATACAGACGTCTCCTTACCAATCCCTCAGACTCTACCAAGTTCGTTTGTGAGTTGTGAGACCTAAGCAACTTAGTGCTCTGATACCAACTTCTCACGACCCGAAATCCCACCTTCAGGTCGTGATGGCGCCTAACGTTAAACCCGCTAGACAAGCCAACGTTTCGAATAAATAAATTCATTAACAGTTAAAAGGAACAAGATAACTGAAGCAACTCATTAAGAATATGAAAGTTAACTAAATTCAGAACTATATAACAAGCTTTGAATATAAAATCAATATAACCCAGAACTAATGTCACTAACTCACGAACTGTCTATGAGATTACTAAATTCAAGGGTATGAAAAAGAAATACATATAATCGTATTTGAACTATAAAAATAAGACAGAACTGAAGAAGAGGGATAAAATGTGACGCCAAGGCCCACGAACGTTTGCGGGTCTACCTTGATGTCTCCTGAATGGACTGAAGTATACTCCCTCTATTACTGTCCACCGGGTCCGGCTGTGTAATCTGCACAACATAAAAAAGTGCAGGTGTAGCATCAGTACAACCGACCCCATGTACTGAGTAAGTGTCGAGCCTAACCTCGGCGAAGTAGTGACGAGGCTAGGACCGACAACAATATATACATGTGCAATTATATAATATAACAGGGAAATATCAACGGAAATAAACAAGTAAATACAGAAACGGGGAAAACATGATGGGGATAAAAAAGACAACAAATTCCAACACAGTAGAACAGGGTAATAACTGAATGTAGAAGTAAAAACAGGAATTTAACATCTCGGAACAGGTAAATGAACAACAAAAGGCACGACATGTCCCCTCATGCATAATCTTACAATCACTCGACACGGAATGTCCCCTCGTGCATAAATAATAAAATCACCCGACACGGAATGGCCCCTCGTGTATAACCTCATAGTCGCTCGACACGGTATGTCCCCTCGTGCATAAATAATAATCACTCAGCACGAAATGTCCCCTCGTGCATAGCCTCACAGTCACTCGGCACGGAATGTCCCCTCGTGCATAACGTAAAAAAAAGGCAACAACTTGATATGAAAATAGACAATAAGAAAGTCCAATTGTAAAGAAAAAATCAATAAAATTCTATCGTCCCGGCAAGGGACTCAGCTATAACCACTCTCACTCAGAGGTATAATTTCAACACTAAAACCCTCAACTGAACAATTAATCAATAACTACCCACCTCACGAAACAACATCAATGTATCCCTTCGACCTCATCAATTATTCATAACACAAAGAATATCAAGAACACGGTATAAATTATCACATTTTGACTCACGGGCATGCTTGACCACAACACATAGGTACTCGTCACCTTACCTATACGTTGGACATGATATACATATAGAAAATAAGACTCCATACCTATTCCTCCTAGCTAAGGTTAGGCCAAACACTTACCTCGGCTCCAAAAATGCAAATCACGCCTCAAGCACCGCTTTCCCTCTCGAATCCAACTCCGAAACGATAGTATATTGACATAATTAACTTTATAACATCAATAATTACTCAATAACCCAATTCCAAAGCCTAATTATACATTTCCCATCATTCTTCTAAAAATACTAAAATTCGACCCCGAGCCCGCTTGGTCCAAACACGAGGTTCGGACCAAAACCCGATCACCCATTCCCCCACGAGCTGAATATACAATTTGTATTGAAATCCGACCCCAAAATGAGGTTAAATTCTCAAAAATTCCATAAACCCTAACTCTACCCAAAAACCCCTAATTTCTACCTTTTATTCATGTTTTTAGGCCTAGAATATAATGATTGATGAAGAAAATGGAAGAAAATAGAGTTAAGTTTACTTACCTATGAAGCTATGGAGGAATAGCTCTTCAAAAATCGCCTAGGTGGGTTGGGGAGGAAGAAATTTCAGAAGAAATGGGTTTAATCCCATAATGGTTATGTTTTTGGCTTTTAAAATCACTGGGCAAAATTACCATTCGCGTTCGCGGGCCCATGGCCGCGTTCGCGAAGGGTTGACCTGATACAGTTATGCGATTGCGTCACCATGGCCACGTTCGCAGAGGCTTGACCTCCCTGGCTTATGCGTTCGCTATCCAATGGTCGCGTTCGCGAAGAGCTCCGACTACCTGACCCCAGACCCCCCACCCCAATTACACTACGCGTTCGCGAGAGGGGCGTCGTGTTCGCGTAGAGCAGTACCCCTAAAGCTCCGAGTTCGCGATTGGATCCCTGCGTTCGCGTAGGGTTAAACCTCGCCTAGCCCAAATGCTTATCGCGAGAGCACTGAGTGGACCGCGATCGCGAAGGTCTAACGAACTGGGCACCAGAAACAGTTATTTACACAAGAATTTTCCTATGTTTTTGCACCCCGACGCCTACCCGAAACTCACCCGAGCCCTCGAGGATCAAAACCAAATATACCCACACCCTCATAAACATCCTATGTACTTATTCAAGTAATAAAACCGCCAAAATAACATCAAAACCAATGAATTAAACTCTAAAATCCATACAATTTCCTCAAAACTTCATAGAGTTCAAAGTTTCCATTTTCAATCTGAAACACGTCAAATCATGTTTGTTGTCTGTTTCTTACCAAATTTTACATACAACACATAATAACCATATTAAACCTGATCCGGGCTCCGGAACCAAAATACGGCTTCGGTAACACCGGTTTCACATCAAAGTTCATTTTCAAACGTCTTTATTATTTTCATAAAATAATTTTATTTAAAAATTTATTTCTCGGACTTGGGACCTCGGAATTCGATTCCGGGCATATGCCCAAGTTCCATATTTTACTACGGACCCTTCGGGACCGTCAAATCACGGGACTGGGTCCGTTTACCAAAAATATTGACCAAAGTAAACTTTATTCAATTTAATTATATAATTTCAACTTCTTATCAAATTTTCCCACATAAGGCTTCCCGGTTACACGTCCGGGATGCGCACACACATCGAGGTGAGATTAACGGAGGCTTTTGGGGCCTCGAAACACAATTTTTGTTAAATGCACACAAGATGACCCTTTGGGTCATCACAGACATAGTCATAACTAGTAGCTACGTACGAACTCTCGTCACCTCGTGCGTACGTAGCCCCCCACAAATAGTAGCACATAATTAATTATTTCACATATGGGACAATTCCCTCTTACAAGGTTAGAAAGGAGACTTACCTCGCTCCAAAGTTCCATAGCCGGCTCCTAAGCCTTTCAAACAACTCCACCAATGGCCAACGCTCCAAAACTCGCTTTCGCTTTATTAACATTCACAAGCTTATAATCCTCATCCAACATCGTAACATTGAGTAAAATGCTCATACGCCACCAACAAACTGATATCTACAATTACAATCTCAATTACAATCAAAATATGACTCAAAAATATTTATCAATATCCATTTATGGCTCACAAGTTGGCTACAAGCCTCCAGCTCAAATCGTCTAGTAGGTTCACTTACTAGCACATTCAACTCCAATCTTATCATTTAATACCTATTTGAATTCATCAATGATACTACATTAATTCTCCAACATCGCCAAATTACTATTCATCGCCTTTCTTAACCAACATTTCCAAAATATTCAATTTGGTGATTACTTAATTGAACACTTACAATTAAGCTAGAAATGATTCCATAGGTTCATTGCATCCTTTAATTTCATTTTTGAAAATGCTATTTATCTCTCCTTCATTTTCTCAACAACACTATCATGCCATGAACTAGGGTTTATGAAATCAATTATCCAACCATAACAACTTGAAACAAATATTAGAATTACTCTCACCGACTCATAAGAAATGGGCTTGAAGCATTAGTATTACCTTCCTGAAGTTTTTCCTTAAAAATTCAATGTTTGGGAAATTTGGTGTTCTTGAACAACTTGAAGGGTTTCTAGGTATTTCAAAGATTGAATGATGTTAATACTAGTTTTAATAGGATGTTATTAACTTAAAATATCCAATAAAACTCACCTTATATTGTTAAGTAGTCCCCAAGGTTGAATCCATCATGAAAGAATCAATCCCTAGCTCAAGCAAATCCTCAAAAATAGCCGCTGCCCGTGACTACCTTATATAGGCAGAGGTGCTTCATCGAGTTGTACCTTGCGATGTGCAGGTTGTACATCTTATTACAAGTTTTCCCCTGCTGCACACCTTCTATTAAAACGCACATAACTTCTTGTAGAAATATCCAAATGACAAACGGTTTGAATATTTAGAAACTAGACTCGAAGATCTTTCATTTGATAGGTTGTACACCATATAAATACTTATATATTCCGAGATATGAGCTTCTAAGACGGCTCCACGCATTATAAATTTCTGGCGAAACTGTTTCACCAGCCATCATCAATCGATCATAACTTTCTGATCAAAAGTCTAAATTATGAATGGATTAACTTTTTGGAAACAAGAATCAACGGACTACGACTTTCATGTTTTGATAATTTTCAGATTCCTTATATATTTTGATACATAAGTTTCCAAAGTCAGCTCTGCGATCGCACCAATTGCTGTCCAAAAACAGCTTTTGCAGCAGAAAATCAGTAGCTCTTTTGTCCGAAATCTATTCCGTTAACCTTCCAAAATCCACCCGAGGCCCTCAGGACCTTAACCAATTACACCAGCATGTCCCAAAGTACAATACGAACTTAGTCGAGGCTTCAAACCACGTCAAACAACGCCAAAATTACGAATCACGCATCAAATCGAATTGTGAGTTTTCAAATCTTCCGACTTCTACATTTTGCGCCGAAACATATCAAATCAATACGGAATGACTTCAAATTTTGCACGTGAGTCATAAATGACATAGTGGAGTTGTTCCAATTTTCATAATCGGATCCGGCCCCGATATCAAAAAGTCAACTCTCGGTCAAACTTTTCAAAAATCTTCTATTTTTTAACTTTCACCAAAATGCACCGAATTGTCTTACGGACTTCCAATCCAAATTTGAACATGCGCCTAAGTTCGAAATCACCATACGAAACTGTTGGCATCATCAAAATTCCATTCCAGGGTTGTTTGCTCAAAATCAACCCTTAGTCAGATTCTTCCAATTTAAAGCTTCCGAAATGAGAATTCTATTTTCAAATCCCACTCCGAACTTCCCGAATTTCAATTCCGTCCATGTGTAGAAGTCATAATACCTGAAGTCAAGTTGCTCATGGTCTCGAAACGCCAAAGAACGCGCTAGAGCTCAAAACGACTAATCGGGTCGTTACAATTATTATTCTGGTCTTTGGCACGCCCACGTTCATTGGTCAACCACTTGTCTTCATTTAGACCTATTATGCACCGCTATCACATTCACTTCAAGAATGGATCAAATCTAGTGGGACACACTTCATATCTTTTTTCATAAAAAATACATTATTTTTCTTTAGTCATCATTATGTCATCAATATGGTACATTGGGACCAAACTCAATGTAATACCCATATAAAGACATTTTAGGCCGTAATACGTTGGGACTCAAACCCAACATCTTATCTCATCATGTACATCTGAACTGGAATTCGATGTCTTACCTGAAGCCTTTAAAGATATTGCCAATTTATAATGATTATAGGCATAAAATCAATTAGTACTCGAATTGTATCATATTTGCATATTCATATGAACTAATAGTATAAAAATAGTTATTCTACACTATATAAATAATAAATGTGGTATTGGTAAAAAAGTTGGACATCGATATCTCTATAACCCAACACAAATGTCATGTCTGTTAATGTGAATAAAACGAATTAAGTGGTGCACAAATATGATATAAATCTATCATAATAACTCGACAAAAATCATAAATTAGATAGTACCAAAATATGTCTAAATCGTCAGTATGTCCAGTTAATATGCTATACGTCATAAGATTATACAAGTCAATTAGCATAACTTAATGTCACGATCCAAAATCAACATGTTGTGATGGCACCTATCATAGTACTAGAAAAGCCGATTACGCAAATATTTCCAACACTCTAAAGCTTTTAAAGATACGAAAGTAGTTAATATTAAGGAAAGCCTTTTAAAAGCAGGGTAAAAAATCATAACTCAATACAAAATCTCTCCCAAAATCGGGGTATAACCGAGTACATGAGCATCTATATTAAAACATAGCCTAATACACCGTCTAGGCAATAAAAATTGAAAGTAACCAAACAACGTCCGAATTACCTGAAATTTTGCACAAACATCACAAACGATGTTACAAACCTATTCCAACTTTCGGTATTTCATCCCGACCCCGATAGCAAATTTTTCACTACCGATCGGAGATCGCCAAAAATTCAATTTTGCAAATTCAAGCCTAATTCTACCACGGACCTTCGAATAACATTCCGAACACACTCCTAAGTCCAAAATCACCTAGCGGAGCTATCCGAACCATAATAACCCTAATCCAAGATCGTTTGCTCATAAGTCAACTTCCGGTTGACTTTTCCAACTAAATATCCACATTAAGAGACTAAGTGTATCATTCCCTTCCAAAATCACTCCGAACCCGGACCAACCAACCTGATGCAACAAAATGAATCCGAACAACATATAAGGAAGCAGAAATGGGAGAAACTGCGCTATAATTCTCGGAACGGCCGATCGTGCCGTTACAGTCGAAGATCTGGAAGTAAATCAATCAAACAGGCTATATCCGAAAACACCAAGATTCAAGGAAGATACCCGACGCCATCAAAGGAAGTCATCAACGTCTCTCATCAGCCATAGCCGTTGAGGAATAACCTTATTCTTGGAAAGAATCAATTTCTTTTCAAGGATCAAATATCTTGGGTTGGCAAATCTCTTTATAAATCAAGTCTTTCCCAAAGTATTTAAACCTGTTTTTGAATGGTATGATCGAACCAATTACCCTCTTTTTGTTCTACTACATACAACATTGTAGCTCCTCTCGATCTGCTGTGTAACAAGTTGAAGAAAGAGAGAAAATCACAGACGATTCATTGTATCAAAGAGAAACGAGTGTCATTGAAACTGAGCCATCGGTGTAATCTACACCACTCATTGTGTATCGAGAGTCACATTCACAGAAAGAGAACACTCTTACAACCCAAGGGGACTGGACTAGGATTCACATTGAATCCGAACCAGTATAAAATTCCGGTGTCTTTAGTTCCTGCAATTTACTTCTGCTTTTATATTCTGTTGCTTTATTATCTCGCTATCATAACTAGTCGACTACTTGCAAAACTAGTCAACTTATAAAGAATAAAATTAAAAATAGTCAATTCACCCCTCTTGCATTTTCACAATGAACCACTGTTCTTTCTGCATTGGGTAAGATTCCTTTTCCATAGCAGATATGTGTACAAATTAGCTTGGAGATTAAACTATTTAGGATGATTAAAAGTTTATAAAAGAGAAAAACAAGAAGAGCGTAAAAGCAAATGAACAAAATAAGACTAAGGCTCGTACAATCTCTTACTCTAAGTTCTTTTTAGTTGTCTCTCTCTCCCTCTATTTGTTATATAGTATGTCTTTTGATAGAAGTGTCAAAAATGATAATGAGTAGTGATTGTGTTTGGAAAAAATATTAAACTAATTGATTTATCCTTAAATATATTTTATACAAAACACAATAAATTTAAAAGTGCTTTACATTTTTGAAAAAAAATCAAATGACAAACATGGAATAAAGAGAGCTAGAAATTTTGTTTTGAAAAGGTTGTTTTGAAAAATACAATAGATATTACGGATAAAATAATAAAAGGTTTGATCAAACCAAGATTGTTTCTAAGCAGATCATTTGATGGTTTTTGACTAATTTTAGCTTAAAATCACTTATTAGTGTTAATTAAAACGCGTAAAAAAATAAATAAAAAAATACTAAATTAATAACTCTTACTATATAATCTGTTTTTTTCATTATGGAGTGAAGAATAGAAGAAATTTTACCATAATGTAAAATGACGGGAAGATAAGAGAAAACCCAAGTCTAAAATGTATCAACTTTATTGAGGATGATAAAGTAGCAACATAGCAAATGATAAAGTTCATACAAGTAAGAGAATAACAATTACCTTTCCCTCACCACCAATTCTTGAAAGGACTAACAACATTGTCTAACACAAAATAGTAAGAAGTGAACATGAATGACTCAACAAGCCTAAACCATGCTCTTCTCCAATGAGGATTGAAGCAGAGTGCTGCAGCTAATCCCAGCAAGATAGCTCCATATGACACGCAAAAGCCGATGTAGAAACTCTCCTTATCATCCAAGTCAGATTCATCACTTTCATTCTTGGATGTATTTGACAATTTAGGACTTCTACATTCTTTGTCTAATGGATAACCACAAAGAAATGGATTCCCCTCATAGCTGCTTTTGTCGAAAGTTCCGAATTGACCTTTAAACTCTGGTACTCTACCAGATAAGTTGTTGTATGCCACGCTGAATACTTCCAAAGGATGTAGCTCAAGTAGATCAACAGGAATACTCCCATTCAAGCTGTTGTAGGAAAGATCTAAACTCTCAACTTCATGTAAGTGTGAGAAACTTTGTGGAATTCTTCCAATGAGATGGTTGTGTGATAGATTCAGCGCATGTATATTGCTCAAATTCCCCAGTTCAATAGGAATTTCACCAGTTAATTTATTACTTGATAGATCAATACCTGACATGTAATGTAGAATGGTTCCCTTATAAGTGTATGTGTTTCTTTTAGTTGAAAACTGGACCTGAGTTTCCACATTCATCGCACTGAAGTAAGGTGTTTCCATCGAATATCTATTATGGTAGTGCATTGTTGAACTTTTCCAGGTCAAGAAATTTGACCAAGCTTCGTCGGAATATGAAAAATATTTAATGAACCATATTTCTACATCTCTTTTGGCTTGTATTAAGTTTCCCAAACAAGGAAGGAGTGAACCATAAATCTTATTAAAAGATAAATCCATGATGGACAACTCGTTCAACAAGCAAATCTGAGCTGGGATATTTCCTTCCAATTGGTTATGGTTGAGGAGAAGGAAGTTCAGATTGGAAAGTGAGCCTATGGTGTGTGGGATACTTCCTGTAAAACTATTGTAGCTAAGATCCAATGTAATCAGAGAAGAGATATTGGAAAGTACATATTCAAGTCCACCATCCAATTGATTTTTGTCCAGATGGATGTGTTGAAGGGGCAAACTACTCACACAAGAAGGAATATTGCCTGAAAGTCTATTTTCAGACATAGCTAAGACCTTAATGCTCTTCAAATTGCAAATTTCAACTGGAATCGAGCCTTCGAAATGATTTTTGGACAGATCAAGTTGTAATAATCTTGAATTATCTCTAATCCGTCTCGGAATCTCTCCAGAGAAATTATTGTTGCTAGCATCCAGTACAATAAAGGCACTAAGAAAAATATTACTAGGTAGTTGTCCCTCAAAGTTATTGCCATTTAAATACAAATAAGATAGAATACCTGATCTGAAATCCTTCAAAAATATTTGCCCTTTCAACTTGTTGTTTGACAGCCGAAGGTCGTACACTGTTGGTGAACTAATCAGATCACTAGGAACTCCTCCAGACAAGAAATTATGAGATAGGTCTACAAGTACTAAAGGAATGCCACTAACCCTAGAAGGTATAGGACCTTCAATCAAATTTTGTGACATGTCCAAACGATTAATCTTTGGGAAGGCTGAACTAAAGTTTGCTGGAATATGTCCATTTAGTTTGTTATTAGAAACATAAATAGTATGTAGACGGGGAAGAGAAGTTGATGGCAACTCCAACGGTCCAATGAAAGCATTATAACTAGCATAAAGGCCTCCAAGTCCGGTGTTATTCTCTAACAACCAGGTTGGAAAGTTTCCTGGCAATTGATTTCCATCAATAGCAAGAATTCTCAAGTCATACTGGTAGTGAAGGAAAGAAGGCAATTTCTGAAGGTTTGTACAGCCCTGAATAGCAAAAAACTGCAACTGAAAACTTGGGATCCAATTCTGAAATTCGGTGTCTGTAGTTATTGTATTAGAGCCAACATTCAAGTATATCAGTTTTGAATGGTTGGCGAACTGCTTGAATGACAGTGGAACTTCAAATTGGTTTCTTGAAATATCCAAGTACTCAAGTGAATGGATGTGTGAGTCTATATTTCCAGTGAAGCGGTTCCCTTCCAAATCCAAGTACTTAAGAGATGTCAAGTTTCCAAGACATGAAGGAAGTGTTCCCTCAAAATTGTTGCCAATGAATGACAGCTCTTGAATATTTTTGAGTTCACACCAACCTATATAAGATAAAAACGATTCATATATATGACATTGAGCAAAAGTAAATTTGAATAATAAGCAATCTACCTTGATTGGGGAGGGTGCCATTATTATTGCGGACAAAATCCAAACGCAGGACTTTAAGAGAAGTCATTTGTCCAATGCTTGAGAGAAAGTTGTCATTTAAAGAAGATCTCTCCAAGTATAGGTACTCCAATGTGCTCAGATTTGTTAATGCTTATATGAGAGAGTCAACAAATTAATTTTAAAAAAAGAAAAGAGGTAGAGATTAAATATTTGTAAGTTAATAGCTTACCGTAAGTTATGGCTGGAGCTGTGAGATTACTATCTCCATAAGAAAGCGAGTGGAGAGATGAGAATGATTTTAGGGATTGTAAGATGTTGGTCGAATTGGAATTAGAATTAGAATTTCCAAGCTCTAATTTCCGCAGAGAATTCATTCTTTTGCTACCTGTGTTAAGCAGTGCAAATGTTAATCATATCATTTGTGTTACATGAGAATGAATGGTTCAATGGATAGATTTTCAGTCTATTTATAAGGTAGACAATTAGTGTACTTAGTCCCTAAAAGGAGGCTTAAGTCTTAGAATTTGGACCGTAGTCGGAACTGTGTGAAGACGACTCCGGAATGGAACTCCGCCAGTTTTCGTTAGCTTCGCTGGGTGATTTTGAGTTTAGGGGCGTGTCCAGATTGTATTTTGGAGTTCCGTAGCTTATTTAGGCTTTAAATGGCGAAAGCCGATTTTTTGGAGATTCGGATCGGTAACGGAATTTTCGATATCAGGGTCGGAATCCGATTTCGGAAGTTGGAGTAGCTCCGTAGTGTGGATTATGATTTGTGTGCAAAATTTGAGGTCAATCGGACGTGGTTTGGTTGGTTCCGGCGTCAGTTGTCGAATTTGGAAGTTTCAAGTTCCTTAAGGTTGAATCGGAGGATGATTGGTGTTTTTGGCATTGTTTGATGTGATTTGAGTGTTGGACTAAGTTCATATGGTGTTTTAGAATTGGTTGGTATGTTTGGTTGAGGTCCAGGGTGCCTCGGGGGTGTTTCGGATGCTCAACGGGTTGAAATTTGGACGTGTGCATATCCTAAAGTTGGCTGGTTCTGGTGTTTTCACACCTGCGGTGGGAAGCCCGCAGGTGCAACCCCACAGAAGCGAAGAAGGAGTCGCAGGTGATGATTTGGTCATAAAGGCCAGAGGTTGTATATGCGACGATGGAGTCGCATGAGCAAAGCCGCATCTGCGGAAGGGTAGTCCCAGTGCGGGGGTGTGAAGGATCAAAGGCTCCGCAGAAGTGGACGATTAGACACAGAAGCGCATCCACAGATGTGGACGAAGGAGCACAAGTGCGGAATCTGGAGTTTAATGAAAACTCACAGATGCGGAGTCCCTGTCGCAGAAATGGGGCTGCATATGCGGTCCTGGGAATATAGAAGCGGAATTCGCTGGGCAGAAAAGGGGATTTTCGAGGGTTTGAAGTTCATATCACAAAATTCAATTTGGAGCTCGGTGGAAGGCGAATTTTCGAGATATTTTGAAGGAGATATATAGGTTAACTATTCCTAACTCGGTTTTGATCATATTACATTAATCTATTGTTGTATTCTTCATCTAATTAGGGGATTTGAGTGAGGAAGTTGGGAAAATGGGGGAAAAGCTCCCCAACCAAGAATCTAAGTTTTTAGTGGGATTTAGGCGTTGGTTTTAGATGATTTTTGTACGAGTGAATTCGTGAGTGAATGGGTGTTCGTATTTGGTGACTTTTACCCGATTTCGAGAAGTGGGCCCGAGGAGACTTTTGGGTGTTTTTCTAATTTCTTGCCTTAGCTTTGATTTCGTTAGATGGATTATCTTCTTGTAGCTATATTTATGTTATGTAATTGGTTTTGGCTAGATTTGGACCGTCCGGAGCCGGATATTCGTGGAAAGAACAGTATTATGGATTGATTTGAGCTTGGTTTGAGGTAAGTGGTTTGCCTAACCTTGTGTCGGGAAAATCCCCTTAGGATTTGGTATTGTTTGATAAATGAGCGTCGTGTACGTGAGGTGACGAGTGCGTACACGGGCTATTTGTTGAAAAACTCTGTTTTCATTGAGCAAAAATATCTGTTTTTCCTTTAATTGAGCTACACTAGCATATGTAATTATCATGTGTAGTTTAGAAAAGCATGTCTACGTGCCTTAACTGCCTATCTGAACTCTGTGCAGCATGTTTAGTGATATTTCTGTTTTTTCCTTGACTGGTACTAAGTCAAAATTGTAGGTTCTTCTTGTTGTAGCTGTTATTTCATTTGTTTGAGCTGCTTATTTACTTTGGGACTACGGAACGACATTTTGGTAGATCCCCCCCTTCTGCATATTTACTATGGGACTACGAAACAATATTCTCGTAGATCCTCATGTTCTGAATATTTACTTTGGAACTACTGAATGGTATTCCGGTAGATCCCCTCTACACATTTACGTTTGGGACTGCGGGACGGTATCCTAGGAGATCCCTTGTTGTTATCTCTTTTATTTTGAGTTGTTGTTCTTCTATGCTTACATTTTTGTTAAATTTGAGTATTTATTCTTACCGTAATATTTCATTATGTTATATTTTATTATATATATATATATATACTATTAAGGCCCTGACCTGATTTCATCACTACTCGACCGAGGTTAGGCTTGGCACTTACTAGGTACTATTGTGGTGTACTCATGCCCTTCACTGCACATGTTTTTCGTGTGCAAATTCAGGTACCGCTTATCAGTCGCATTATCAGTAAGGCGAGCCAGCTGTAGAGACTTCAAGGTATATATGTCGCGTCCGCAGACCTCGGAGTCCCTATCTACTCTTCCCCATATCAACATTTTTTTGAATTTTCTTTTGTTAGACTTTGGAGTATAGAAATAATGTTCCTTCAGTAGTTTGTGACTCATGATATTCCGGATTTTGGGAGCGTTTATGTTCAGTTCGAGAGTGATTATTGTATATGTCGAGCAGCATCTAAATTTCTTAATTAAATTTACCTGTTAAATTGCTAGTTTTCATGTTTTCGTCTCATTTCCGAAAAAATATTACGCTTACCTAGTCGTAGAGACTAGGTGTCGTGACGACGGTTCACGAAGGGAGAACTAGGACTGTGACACATGCAAACAATAAAAATAAACCAGATATCATATAATTTTTCTATACTACAAAAGAAAAAAAAGTATTTTGATGAAGAGAGTACTTGAATCTGGTGATTACTAATAGAAGATCAAAATAACAAAGAAAGAGAAAAGAAAGATCTAATTATAATATAGAGATTATTCCAAAGAGGAATAGGAATAGGAAGAAAGAGAATAAGAATACAATAAAAATATAAAAGAGAAGAAAGAAATGGTAGAAAAAAAATTAAAGAAAAAGGTTAAATTAATGGGGATAATTTAAATAATAAGAATTTATGGTAAGAATATTTTTTTCTTAAAAATAATTTTCTGCTTCTGCTTTTTAAGAAGCAAGAATTTGCAGCTTATTCCCAAAAGCTAAATTAAACTTCTTGTGTTGTTATTGTTCAAAAGAACTTCTATATCTTGGCCAAACACTTCAAGTTTTCAAATAAGTACTTTTTTGACAAAAAAAAAATTACTTTTTGCCTCCAAAAAGCTTGGCCAAATAAGCTCTTAACTTCAAATACTATTGTGATGACTCGAAAGGTCATCCAGAGTTTCAAACCTTAAATCTGTGTTTTGAAGCCTCCAATCGCTTCTTTAAGCCTTTCTCAATTCGCGTGCCAGTCCAGGTATTTTTTCGAAAAGCTTTTATGTTAAAAATTGATAATATATGAAATTGTACCTTAAAAATCTATTTGAGTTAACTTCGGTCAACGTTATGAGAAAATGGACCCGGATCCGTATTATGAGCAATTTGGGACTTGGGCGCATGTTCGGAATCGAATTCGGAGGTCCCTAGCTCGAGTTATCGCTTTTTGTCGAAATTTGATAGTTAAAAGGCTTAATGACTTTGAAGGTTTGACCAATGTTTGACTTTATTGATATCGGATCCGTGTTTTGGTTCTGGAACCTTCTATAGGTCTATTACTATATTTATGACTTGTCTGTCAAATTTGGTGAAAAACAGAGTTAGTTTGATGTGATTCGGACTTCCGGTTGTTAAAATAGCAATTCTAAAGTTTTCATGAAATTTCATTTTATTTGGTGTCTGATTCATAGTTCTAGGTGTTATTTTAGCGATTTGATCACGCGATCAAGTTCGTATGATGTTTTTGGATTTGTCTGCATATTTGGTTTGGAGCCCCGAGGGCTCTTGTGAGTTTCGGATAGTCTACAGAGTGAGTTTGGACTCAGGAAAAATGATGGTGTGCTTCAGTTCTGGTGCAGGTCTCTTAACTCACAATTGCGAGGTCAGGGTTCGTAATTGCGAGGAACCCAGGTTCCTGTCTTGGTCACAATTGCGAAGATGGCCGACTCAGCATTGGATCGCATTTGCGATCAAAAGGTCGCATTTGCGGGATGGCCACTGTTCGCAACTGCAAATAAATCATCACAATTGCGATGATAGAAGAAATGTTGGGACTTTGCATTTGCGGGATCGCAATTGCGAACCCCATGTCGCAATTGTGACATCTGCAACTGGTCAAATGCTGAGTTAGACGAGAATTATCTCATTCTTTCAAATTTTCAAACCTAGAGAACTCTAGAGGCGATTTTCCCAATAGCACTTCCTCTCCAATTCATTGGTAAGTGATTCTAACCTATTTTTTAAAACTTCCATTACATTTCATAAGATTTCAACCTAAAATCTAGGATGTTCCTGGTGGAAATTAGGGGTTTGGTAAGAATTAGGAATTTTGTAAAAATTAGAATTTAGACCTCAAATTGATATCGAATTTCGAAACAAATTAAATAACCGGGCTCGGGGGTGAATGGGTAATTGAATTTTGGTCCGAATTTTAGATTTGGAACAAGCGGGCCTGGGAGTTGACTTTTGTTGACCTTTTCAATAATGACCAAACTTGAGCCTTTTTCATTCATGGGTAGTTCTTAAGGCTTATTTTGAATCGTTTGGTTGATAATTTACTAGATTTGATTTGTTCGGAGGCTTGTTCGAAAGGCAAAGCCGTGGTTGAGCTTTGAGTTGTTCTTTGGAGCGAGATAAGTGTCGTGGTTAACCTTGACTTGAGGGATTATGACTTATTTGTCTATTTTCTACATGTCTAATTATTGAGTACAACGTATATGTGAGGTAACGAGTACTTATGTGTTGTAGTTGGGTCAAAGCATACGGGTGGGACTTGTTTCTTATAATCTATTTATTTCTTTGATCGTGATATTCATGCTTAGAATAGTTAATTACTAAATTGATCGTTCTTTCCAAAATTATGAGTTATCTGGGATAATTGAGTATTGTTCCGAATTTGAGGTTGGTATTGTGGGACCATTATTGACGCAAAGCATGTTCTTGCTTAATTTTAGTAAAGGCCGATAACGCAGAAGTACCCTCGCTTCGTGTATATAATGAAATTTTANGGTCTGATACATACAAATAACGAACGAGCCGACTTTACAGCAGGAAATGCAATTTTAGTAAAGGCCGATAACGCAGAAGTACCCCCGCTTCGTGTATATAATGAAATTTTGAAACAAGTCTGTGAAAAGGCTGAGAAATAAAATACGAAGAGGGGCAGCTAGACCGAGTAGGGGTTCGAATCTATCTCTTCGAAAGGGTTGAACACCGTGAAGTCCACCCTTTTAGCCTAGAGGAAATTTTTAAGCAACTTTGTGATGAATTAACGGATGGCGGGACAATGAGTGATGAACCTGTAGAAGTATAGCAGAAGAGAGGGTTACCGTACATACAAGAGTCTTCCAGTTCTTACAGAAGCTCTTTCTTACCAGTCAATCAAGTAGTACAAGAACTGTATCTTATCTTATAGCCCGGCGCGGCGGGTCGCCTTTTAAATTAAGTAGATAGAAGAAAGTCTTAAATAGATAAGGAGTAGGTGAGTGAGTGAGTCCTCGCTGACCTGAGCGATTTCGATCACCTAGCAGGTCTTTTATTTGGTAGGTAACATCGCCAAAGCGTATCATCAGATTTGACTACGAAGGAAGGAACTCGAAGTGAAAGGATCTCCCTTTTGTTGTATGTTCATTGTTATACGGTAAGGGATAGCGTTAATGCATGAAGGGTGATGACGTGCCATATTTGTGAGTTAATGCACGAAGGGTGATGCCGTTCCATAATTGAGTGTTAATACATGAAGGGTGATGGCGTGCCATATTTGTGAGCTAATGAACGAAGGGTGATGACGTGTCGTTGATTTATGATGAAAGTGAGAGTGAAAGTACGAAGGGTGATGTTGTACCGTTATTATTGTTTCATAGTGAGGTTGAGAATAAAAGTACGTAGGGTGATGCCATGCAGTTTTGTTCATTATGTTTATTCGTTTTGATGGTTAAGGGTTTATTGACTGTTTCTAGTTATCATTCCCTACTATGTTTATCGAATCTTGTACCCCTTTCGCATGTCCCCTCCCAATAGTACTTGTTAATTCTCTATTTGTTGTTATGTTGCTCATATATTTCTGTCCGTACAGGTTTATTTACCTGGGTGTCCTGTCGTAGCCTCGTCACTACCTCGTCAAGGTTAGGCTCGACACTTACGGAGTACATTGGGTCGGCTTTACTCATACTACACTCTGCACTTCTTGTGCTGATTTTGGTACTGGTCTCAGCTGTCCGTGAGGCGTTTCAGCTCGAATTTTGCTTTTGGAGACTCGAGGTAGATCTGATGGCATCTGTAGACCTTGAAGTCCCCCTTCCACTTTCCCCCTATTTACTGTTCTTATCATTCCAGACAGTTGTACTTATTTTAAACTCTATATGTAGAAATTTTAAAAGCTCGTGAACTTGTGACTCCAGATCCGGAGTGTATTTAGATATTATTAGTTTTTATTTCATTCCGCACTCAGTTTTAATTTTAGTTTTATTTCGGTTTAATTGACTTTACTTATTGAAATTGATTAAAAATTGGCTTAAAGATTTTCTAACGCTAGCTTACCTAGCAAGTGAAATGTTAGGCTCCATTACGGCCCCGAAGATGGGAATTCCGGGTCATGCCAACTACCTTTTTGAAATTATCACACAATTTATGTCCAAACGCCTAAGGTTTTGTTTGGAAATAACTATTTTTTCTTTTTTTTTTTCAATGTTTTTTTTCAAAACAATGTTTGGTTATGAAAATTTTACTATTTCTTAAATTCAACTATAAAATAGATTTTCAAATTTGGAGAAGTCCTCTGAACAAATTTTTCACTGAATATATATGACTTGAGAACTTTTAAATTTTAAACATTTACCCCAAGTTTTTGGAATTTATAAAAGGACCCCATCTACCCACTATAATTTAATATCAAGCTAACCATTAAACACTCACTTCTCTTTGTTATTGCCTGCATTTGAGAGAAACTATAACTAAGTTAAAACAGTAAGAAGATCTAGGTAATTGATAAAGAAACCTTCGCCAACACAATTCTACATTTTGAATATCAAGTTTTCTTCAACTTCTGAAAAACACAGTCTCATCGACTTTCACTATCTTTTTTAACAAAAAATTAGAGTGCATTTAAGCGTTACACGTGTTTACTTGTTTGTTTCAGGTAAGATAGACAAGTTGGGATAATTTGATAGTTTTTATAAATTGTGGAGTATAAATCATGTTTCATGATTTTGGGAAAAAGTACATCCAAATGCATTGCAAAAGTTATAACCAAATTGCACAACTTCATCTTTGAATCAAACTTTAGTGAAAACAGGCAATGCTTCAGAATTAGACTAGGGGCCTTATGCCAATCAATATCGTTCGTTCTCCCCGCCCGGAAAGAACTTCACTCCCAAGACGTTAAGCTAGCAAGACTAATAGGTTTAGGCTAGGGCGCCAACCCTCACTAGAAGTTAGTTTTCCCCCTCTTTCCTATTCAAGAGTTCTCCTCCCTAACGNCACAAATCCGTCATTCTTATGCTTCAGCTTAAACGGGACAAAAGTAGCTATCTGGCACACTAGGGAGTCCTCAAAGTATGAGTCCATACACTTGCTAGCTAAGACTGGATCGTCAAAGACCGGATTCCTTTTCTTAATACCTTCCTTATCTCTCCTAAGGGTCTTGCCCTAGGCATAACCTATATACAAAGAGTTCCAACTATCGAATCAAAGCAAAGAGGAACCTTTCCCCGGTTGACGAGACCAAATTTTGTTTACCCTACTAAGAGTTATAAAAACAAGTAGCCTCACTAATTTCTGGTATAGAATTACAACGGAAGTCATAATTATTTTTATGCCTTTATGGGTTGAATAACTAAAGTGTTGTTACCCAATTTTCAAGTTATCAACTGCGTACCTTTGGTAGTCACAAAGCTCTCAAATTCGTTACCCTGGAGATTCAGAAATTTCAAATTGCTGAGAGCAACTATATCTGCACAGGTAAATCAAAATAAATAGTTAGCACAAAGAAAAAAACAAAACATATGATTAACGGGTGAGACTAACGACAAACCACTCATTTCAATTTTTCCATCTATTTCATTGTTTGAGAGATCCAGATGCGTGAGAGATGGAAGATCCTTCAGAGATGAAAAGATGCTGGAATTGAAGCTATTACCACCCAAATAGAGTTTCTCTAAATTCTTCAGTCCAATATGTGTACCAAAGCCTGCATTGATTTGTGAACTTTTTAAAATTAGTTAGGGGTAAAAACATAAATACCTGACTGGTTTATCCAAGTTTACCCAATGCGGAAAGGATAGTGATGTCATTGACTCCATAACCTTCCAAAAAGAGCACTCTTAAATTGCTCAAACCTGGACATTTCGCACTGCCTTCACCTGAAAAATATAGTAACCATTTCCAAAAAAATTGGCCCCGTAAGAAATTCCTTTAAATAAATATACGAAAAGTAATGTAGAAGGATAAAACATTTGGATGGAGGGATTATCCTATACTTTGAGGTTGGTCAGTTGCAATAATCTGTCAAACCCCCTGGATAAGTGAACAGTACCATGTAATTGATGAGGCTAAAAATAGAAGAATCTTTTTTTTTACCCATCCTCATGTATCATTTTCTGCAACTTTGATCCTAACTATTTTCCTTGGGTAGTACATTAATTAGCACCCTATTCACTTTTTACTTCACTTAAATTACCTTACTATTTTCTACCAAAAAGCACTAAATTTTATGCGGCTTTTGTCATTTCAATAAAAACACAATCATTTCTCTCTCCCTTGTATCCTGGTACCCAAAACCCCAGCCACCATTCATCTCTAGCATCGAATGAATATATATATATACACGTGGGCGCTCGCCTAAAAATTACCTATATGTACAGTATAATTTTTCCACCGAATGAAACTACTTAGTTGTAAAACCTCAAGAGAAGAAATTCGACACAAAGATGATAAAACACTTGGATGGAGGGGATTATGCCGCAAATCGAGCACTTTGAGGTTAGTCAAATGCGACAACTGCTCAAATCCTGGATAACAAAATCAGTAAGAAAAAATATGTTAATGTATATATAGTTTCAGGTGGTGAACAATATATAGAAATACAAGATGAGGTAAAACTGACCTTCCATTTTTGTCAACCCTATATGCTTTCGAGACAATATAAGAACTTCTAACGATTTGAATGGAAGAAATAGAGAGGCATTAAAATTCCAACAGTCAAATGATTCGAGATCGAGTTTGATCACTCGACCTGTTGCTAAGCTGCATTGTACCCCATCCCAAGAACAACAATCCACAGAACCACTCTCATTATAGCCAACCCATGTCAAGGCTGCACCAATCATGTCTGCCTGCAGCTTCAAAAGAGCATTTCTCTCTTCATCCAAACAACCATTCGCCACAATTATCATCACAAAAAACACCCACAACCATAACTTAATATTCCCCATACTCCACTACTTTTTCCTCTTTTCAATTATATATGTATTCTTTATTTTAGTTTGCTGTTTTAAAAAACATGTATAGGTAGCAGAAGGTTATATAGGAATCACAACACCTCTACACAGCAAAAGTTTTCCTTGGAAAACAAAACATCACAGTACCTTTCCAACATTGGTTGCGAAAATGGGGCAAAACGTTGTTCGTTTTAGATGACTTGACCAATAAAGACTAGCTTTAAATTTGTGTGGAATAAAGTGTGCATAGCAATTTAGAGCCACATAAGACTTGAGCTGATTGATACTGTGCTTGTCCCTAGTCATCTCACTTGTATAAAACGTTGGTCTTTAGCTTAAGTCAAGGTCTTCTAAGTTGCTTCCATTTTGGATGACTTCACCAATCCCACCGTTTCCTTCATATATGTCCCATTTCATACTAATCAACAAATAATAGAGGTCATCTTTATATGTGTTAATGTAAATTTCAGATAAAATATAGTTGAATCGTCTTTCTGAGTTGAGCTAAAACGAAATATGTGTTGATTTTAATTCCAATCGCACCCCTTTTGTCGCAATTTTTTAAGGTCTAATTTGCCCCTATATATATATGTCCTTGGATTCACTCGAGACAAATGTAAGAACTACTTATTGGGTGAGGTATAAGGATCTTTAATCTCGGTATTAAATGTCGCATTACTTGTCAAGTGTTTGGTTAATATTAAAAATCAAATATCGTATTATTAAAACTTATACGACCTATATATACATGACTTTATTTGACTCACAACGAGCTTCATGCTAGTAGAGTTATAAAAGAGGAGCATGTTAAGACGAACGAAAGCAAATCGAATAACAGTCTCAACTTGAAAAGAAATAAAAACCTCTGTTTCTAAATTTAAACTTGAGATTTAGATCCCAAACCATAGTTAAGAGAACCTGTTTATTCTAAAACAAGCATAGGAAACTCTTGCCAACAGAAGATAGAACGAAAGAATAGAGAACAGCAAAAGCACATAAACTGCTATTCTTATTTTTTTAGAAAAAAGATATTTATCCAAAAATAAAATAAGAACGCAAAACCAAGACAAATGAAACTAAATTTTATTTCATGACACAATCATAATATTATAACTTTGACATAATTCAAACTAAGCTCCATATGATATAACCAAATATAGAGCAGAGAAGGCAAATGAATTGAAGCTAGAGGGAAACCAATTGAAGCAATACCAAATGAATGAAGAAAAAAACTCTCTCTAAGCTCGGTGCTCTCGGCGCATGTGTAACTTTCCGACCGGTCGTTCCAAGAGTTTTAGCCTCTTTTTCCCGTTTCTGCTTCATTATATGTGGTTCAGCTCTATTATGTTGTGTTAGATTGGTTGGCTCGGGTTCGGAGCAATTTTGGAGAGAAATGAGACATTTAGTCTCTTATGTTGGTTATTTAGTTGGAAAAGCCAACCGGAAGTTGACTTATGGATAAATGATCTCAGAATTGGGAATAGCTTCGTTAGATGATTTTAGACTTAGGAGTAGGATTATGTTATTCGGAAGTCCGTGCTAGAATTAGGCTTGAATAGGCGAAATTAGGTTTTTGGCGATTTCCGGTAGGCAATGAAAAATTATCTATCGGGGTCGGAACGAAATTCCGGAAGTTGGAATAGGTTCGCAGCGTCGTTTGCGTTGTGTGTGCAAAAATTCAGGTCAATCGGACGTGGTTGGTTGGTTTCGGCATCGTTGGCGAATTTCGGAAGCATAGAAATCCTTAGGCTTGAATTCAGGGTTAATTTGGTATTTTCATATTTTTTTGGGTGATTCGAAGACTCGACTAAGTTTGTGTGATGTTATGGGATATGTTTGTATGTTGAGGTCCCAAGGGCCTCGGGGTGATTTCGGGTAGTGATCGGAGAGTTTGAAGTTGGGAGAATACAACTGAAGTTGTTGTTGTTGGTGTGTCTGCACCTGCGGAAAGGGAACCGCATGTGCGATCCACTACTAGAAATCCGGAAAAAAAGCGACCACAAATAGCGATCAAAGTTGGTCGCTTACAGCAATATACCGGCCACAAAGCGTCCAAACTGGCTTGGTCGCTATTTTGGTGGTCTCTAAGTAAAAGGACCAAATATTCCGGGTAGATAATATAGCTACCAACTTTGGTCGCTTGAGTATTTTAATAATATAAATTTAGCGACCAAAGTTGGTCTGTATATTTAAATTATATTTTTTTTATTATTATTATTCAAAGTATAGCGACCAACTTTGTTCTGTAAACCAAATATTATATTTTAAATTCTGAAAAATAGCGACCAAAGTTGGTCTATATTTTTATTTTTTTTATTTTTTTTAAACATAAGCGACCAAAATTGGTCACTAATTTCCAGAATTTTATTTTATTTTAATAGAATAGCGACCAAAGTTGGTCGCTTTTTAGGAAACTTGGGTTAATTGGCGATCAACCATGGTCGCTATTCTCCAGAAAATATTTTTTTTAAATAGGTAAGCGACCAAAGTTGATCGCTTTTCTGTGTATATTTTGGCAGAAGTTGCCTGTTTTGGCAGCTACACCACCTGCCAGCATACCAAATTCCCTATTACAAGCAACAACAACAACAATACCAACAACAACAACAACAACACAACAACAACAACAACAACAACAACAACAACAACAACAACATTAACAACATTAAAACCAACAAAGTATAAAGTTCAATAGAACTAACATAATAAAATAACAAAACTAAGTTAACGCTTATTACAAGCTCATTCGTAAACTGATTTTATTGTCTAGTTCAAAGTATATAAAAGTACTCAAGGAGTGTTTTGTACAACATCATTATCATCACCGTCTGATGAATCTTCATTAACAAGACGGTAATGAGAAGGGTCATTTTGTGGAGGAGGGGAAGAACAATCACGGGGAGGACGGGAGGAACGAGCACGGGGAGGACGGAAGGAACGCTCATGTTCAAGTTGAGCCTCTGGCGATGACTCGCGAGACCGGGGAATCGGAAAATCTCCAGAAGCTAGGAGAGCTTTGAGTTGAGCTTGCATGCCATGGTACTGAGCTTGCATGCAAACGTACTGAGCATCTCTAAGCTTTTCTCTTTCATTCGCCGCTTCTAGCTCGGTTGTGAGCTTTGTCACAGTATCCCGCGTAGCGGAGAGGCTCTCCCCATCAAGTTACTCGCCTTGCGAGGAAGTCCCTATTCCTTGCATTCCACACTGATAATTATGGAATTTCTTAGTAGGACGCCCGTATACCTTCTCCTATTTTGCACCGCCAGCAGCCTCCATCCATATTCTTTCAGCAACATCGTCGGAAAGTTGGATTGCCTCGACCGACTAATTAGGTGGCAGACTGCGTATGAATTCCTCCACGTCATCTGTGAAGCGACCCTAGAAGAAAAATTACATTGAATTAGTATTTCAAAATTTATATAAAAGTAAATCAAAATACTTAATGAAAAGTGAAAATGTACATGTACAGTCGAGGCTCGGCCCTAAACCCACCTTTCTGGATCAGCCTCTTTCTTCTTCTTGACAATATGAATCTCCTTGAATAGATCATCTTGCTTCATTGGATGCCCCAACTTATTTTCCTGAAAAATCATAAATTTTAGTTAATAAACAGAATAGATATACTTTGAAAATTAAAATAAATTAATCAATTACGTACCAATCTTCTTTTTATTGTCCCTTGGTTGATCGCACCTCCAGTGTGCAAGGAGCCTCCCTTCTCAGATGCGCGAGCTTTCTTTCCTTTTTCGCTCTTCTGTAAAAATGTTGCAGTAAGCCATTGCCTTTGCAAATCCTCCCATAAATGTTGAAGCAACTAGCCAGGCTTCTACTTGAACTGTCTAGCTGTGGAGAAACTATGCGACAACCGCTTGCGAGCTTTGTGATTAAAATTTGCAGCCACTTCCGCGCTATAGCGGTGTTCCCATACACACTTTCTCTTTATTTCAAAAGTTAAATATTATATGGAAATATCATAAATATAAATAATTATACTGCTTAAAAGAACATTTATACCTTAAATTGATTGAAAATTTGCTCCTTCAGCGTGAATGGGAATTCACTCCAAATCGTATAAAGGGCATCATAAAGCTTTCTGGTGGATTTGGTGATTATCCTCGTAGTAATATACTCGGGATGAACCTGCAATTTAACAAAAAAAACATTAATATCTTAGTACAAACTGTAAAAAACAATAAACGAAAAATAGCAAATTACTCTTACACATCACCCTCAGGGACTATATCTTTCCATACTGATCATAATGCACCTCATCATCATCAGCATCACCGTCCGAAACTTGTACATTAGAGGCATGTGTGGAAGGTGTAGGGGGTCAGAGCTACTATCTCGCAGACGAAGGCCTGAAATAGATAGAGTCGCAGATGAAGATGGATGTGATCCCTGTGACTGTGACATAGCTGGATCGACAACAAGCGACTGTGATACTGATGGTTGTGATACTAATGGTTGTGACCCCTGTGGCTGTTACTCCCGTGGTTGTGACCCGAGTGGCTGTGACACGAATAGATGTGATCCATGTGGTCGTGAGGCAGCTGGACTGTATGACGGACGTACAGTCCTATGGCCTTGTGATGAAAGACCCGGTGTCTTCACGAAGATGTAGTGTTGGTGATATTGTGGCGGCTCAGAATAGCCATCGGGTGGAGGATAAGACATAGGCACAGGCATCGGCATCTCTGAAGAGGGTGGAAAAGATGGAGGATTATCTTCTACCCTCCTCCTTCCCTTCCTAGCCTTTTCTCAACCCCGAGAACCAGTAGGGTCATCGTTACCTCGACCCTTACCTGTCATCTGCATAATATAATA